>JAWPHD010017196.1:0-45883 GCA_037043455.1 Cyrtodaria siliqua | reverse complement strand
ACTTAAAATTGACAAATAATGATATCTTCTATTTAAAGCGCCTAAACATAATGAATGATCCTAAAAATGACCCCTTAATTACAAGGAAATTCATTCTGTACAGTAATACGTGCTATCCTAGGTTACGCACCAGGGTTAATTTCAGCATTTTTTGCCCGATTCCGTCCTAGCTATATAGTGCATTCGAAGCTTAAACCTTAACAATATGGTTCGAACATCATATTTTGATGGATATAAGTGTTTTATCATGAATTGTAACATTTTTTATAATTTAAGATATTTCTAGAAAAATCCTGATGTACTCCCTTTAACAGGTTTCAAAGCCCATCCTCTAAGATTGCCTCAGGCTATTTCGAAGCATTTAAACTCTGATTTGTAATCATAGCGAAAGTAAATTTTGTTCGGCTACTCCTTTAAGTATTTGAAACTCCGTATTTTCATCCATTGAACTTTCTCTCCATCTATGCTGGTTGTTCTATTGGAAATAGTGTTCGATGCGAATTTTTGAAATCTACAATTTTCGAATTTTACACTTCAATGACATTATACCTGGGATTTGAAACCTTGCTGTTTCGTACTGCACTTATCAAATCCGATGGTGCAAACATTTCGCATTTCGTTGTGTGCTTTTCAACTGTAGCATGGACAGAGTCTCCTTCCATCTGCGAATGTCCTCGTTCAAAATAATTATGAGTAATTCTCTTGATGGGAAAGTTCTGTACCGAGTACAGACACATGCTTGAGAACGGCTTTCTCCTACTAGCTTACAGCCTATGGTTATACTTATCATACATTAGATGGTAAATATAGTTTTACCTTTACTGTTAGTACTATATTACAAAGGTAGTACTATATTACAATTATAAATTACAATAGCGTCCATTCATTTGTTAGCCAGTCATTTATTTAAAGAATTGTATATGTTTAAAAGTCTATGATGTTAAACATAATCATAACATAATCATGATCTAAAGAATTTTATCATATTATTTTAGCAAATACGAGACTCGGTGTATAACAAACGATTTTGTTAAACTGTAATTTATTCTTCATAGCTAGTGCAAGACAATCAACCGCCTTTGTTTGTTTTGTTTTGTTAAAATGTAAGATTTCAATGCATGCGGAATCTAAATGACAATCGTATCATGACATTCAAGTACATTGATAAAAATGTTGGCTTACTGTATGGGTGTATTTCCTTTCAAATAATTTAAATAATGAAAAAGTGTGTATTGATCCATACTAAGCTTATATCATACTCAAGGTCATGTGTGTATTTGACTAATTCACATAGTTATCGAGTATGCATATATAATTCAAGGGTAGCACTGCCTAGATACATATTTAAACTTACTAAACTCGAAGTTTCATGTAACAAATATTCAAGATTATTTGAGTTCTAATATATATATTTTTTAAAAGCAATATCAATGGGTTAACACAAAAGGGACATAATCTTAAACAATGCTGTCAGTTTTGATAATAGAATATTGACTTTATTAAAGTCGCTATCTCGCCAACAACAGGTACACTTAGCAGATGTACACCGTTTCTAAACTACTGTATCGACAATAATAATATATATAATATATGTATGTATATAACTAACACATATACACTTATAACTTACATTTCCTTTCGATGGATGTTCTTTTATTTACACTGTCTTGTCAATTTGAACGTTGCAGACAGGATAATATCGAGGTTGTGTACACTTAAATTCGGTTTAAGCTAAGCAGTGGACCATATTGCCTACTGACCGTTCCAAGTCGGTAACCTGTCTTCCGTTGTGTATTGTCGTTTTTATTGTAAGTTAATTTGCTCTTTGTTTGTAATGCAAAGCGGATCTACGGTGTCATTGTGTTTGGGTTAATTTGCTCTTTGTTTGTGGTGCAAAGCGGATCTACGGTGTCATTGTGTTTGGGTTAATTTGCTCTTTGTTTGTGGTGCAAAGCGGATCTACGGTGTCATTGTGTTTGGGTTAATTTGCTCTTTGTTTGTGGTTCAAAGCGGATCTACGGTGTCATTGTGTTTGGGTGCTGTGATTTCTATAGGACCATTTTTTTCATTCTTTTTAGACGTTTTGCGAATCCGACTTAGTTTAGGCCAACAAAAAAAACACTCCGTTTCCGGTGGCCGACCGACCCTATTTTTAAGGGCCGACCTAAAACTGTTTATGAAAAAAAAAAAAAAAAAATTGTTCTGAACAATGACTTATCACATATATTCGAGGTAAATTGACACACAGAGAAACTTCCAGCTGTATCATCAACTTGTATGGGGTTTATGAGATAATACATGTAGAATCTCGCAATATCTTGCTCCAAAAAAAAATAGAAAAAGTAAAAATAAAAATGCCTACCTACCGACCCTATTTTTTTAGAGCATGCAATAGGTCTATTTTTTAGAGCATGCAATAGGAAACACACATTTATTTTTTTTGGCCTTACTACATATAAACGCCTTAACCGGTCAGGCAAAACATCACCTTATTGGTATCATTGCCGAAGCGTCGAATTACGAGTTACCAACTTCTTAATTCATTTTACGCATATTCAATTACGGGTATTTTAAGTATACGTGAATAAATCTAGACTTTTATTCGGGACTTTAAAGAAATTAACCCGCAAATAACGACAAAGTTTCACTACAAAACCGTTTATCAAAACTCTATCCAGGTGTTCAGGTCATGTAATAATGTATATGTGCCGATTAAAGTATTGTTTTTCACGCGTTCTTAAAATACCCGTGTTTGAATATGCGTGAAATGAATTATGAGTTGGTAACTCTTAATTCGACATCCAGTTTTTGGGTTTGTCCAAGCTGATTAAATTCGTTTACATTGTATCTATAGAATTTGATTTTTAAAGTATGTAGGTTATAATTAACAGATAATGAATGGTGCTGAGGTCCATATGCAAGTTTATGGACTGGGCATATAACGTTCTAGGTTAGATATTTGTCACTCCATATGATATGCAAATTGATCTGTTTAACAAAACTGTCAAACCAATCTTACTTTATGGTAGTGAAATATGGGGTTTGGAAACTAGATATTATAAAAAGAATACAGTTGAAATTCTTAAAATACATTTTTAACCTAAAGAAGTCTACCCCTACATATATGGTTTATGGGAAGTAGGCATAACACCCATAATCAGTTGACATACAAAATAAAACCATTTCATACTGGACAAAACTGATCAACAATTCAAGTGAAGTGAATAATAATGTGCAACAAAATATCTCTTCAAAATGTATATGCTGATACAAGAACTGGTATCAAAAAGAAAGATAAAGTCCCTTGGATAGACAATATTAAAAACATACTATGTACTTCGGTTACTCTGGAATCTGGTATAGCCAGAGTTTTTCAATGCAAATTGGTTAATTAAATCATCCTACCAAAAGTTGAAAGATATATTTATTCAAAACTGGCATTCAGAAATAGATAGAACATCTAACACCATATTTATAAATTATTTAAAACAGAATTTAAACAAAGCATCTATATTAAAATGTTACCAACCTTTTACTGTAAACTACTCATCAGGTTTCTAACGAGAAATCATAAGCTACCAATCGAAGTTGGCCGTTGGAGATCCATCCGAATAACGAAAGAAAGTGCCCTCATTGTAATGATATTGGTGATGAGTTTCACTACCTATTAAAATGCTCAAAATTTGAAGATATTAGAAAAAAATATATCCAAAGGTACTATTATACAAGGCCAAATATGTTAAAATTTCAACAGTTACTCTCAACTGAAAATGTACAGGAACTTAAAAGGCTAAGCTACTTTATAGAGCAAATAGTTAAAACTATAAATATGGCTTAAAAATATTATTAAAAACAATAATAAAAATGAATACATAAATTAAATATTAATAATAACTTTTTTCTTTTTCTGTTTCTAGTATGGTTACCATTATTATACTAGAATGAAACTCAATCTTAAAGCTTTACTACATGAACTGTCCTTTATGAGTTCTTATTTTTCGTTTCGGTAAGACTCATACTTATTGGAAGTCATAAAGGTTACGGCTAACAAACAAAATGTAAATATGTTGATGTAAATATTTGTGTAGAATGTAAAGCATAATATTTGTAAGAAGTATGAGAGTTGGATGCAAGCCTATATTGTACCATTCAGTATGTAATGGTTGTTTATTTTGACAACACATGTACACAACAAATACTGTCCTTCAAAAGTAAATGGTGTTACTTTTGACTGTCCTTGACGAAAACTATTTTCTTAAAAAAAATAAGACGCTATCCGAATAAAGTTTCAGCGACATAAACTTTTTAAGCTATTATCAAAAAATGGTCTTCTAAATCAAGATTCAATTCAATTATTATTTAACTGTTAAATTTTGAAATATGACTACTCTATTTATAAATTGTTTGTCCATTGTTATATTTAGAAGAAGCAAGTATACGGTATACTTACAGTTAATAGCCTTAATACACAACAAACCAAATTTCCAAATAATTGTCTAAAAATAGAAAATATACATGTCAGACAATCCAGTACATTAAAAATTGTAAACTACAACTAAATGTATATTGTCATCATACATGCTTATTTTAATAGAGACCGGGACTAGAGATAGCACCCTTTACTTACGCATAAACTACTTTATCTTAATTCATAAACGTTCTATAAAAGATTAAATAGGTTCGATTTCTGTAAACAACATGTTTCACGTCCATATTGGAAAATGTATTGTACTTACTCATTATTCAATACATTCGTCCTTTTATGTTTCGTCCCAAACGAACATTTAATAAAAAAATAATGATATGCAGTATTTATATTACATTCTCATTTAATTTATTATTCAATGCAACCTAATTAACAAATTGATATTAGCTGTTTAAATAGTGTTCTCCTGCAAAACGTGTGTGATCGTTGATTGTGTATGCTTATGTATGATTTGCCATTTGTGACTATTTGAAAACTACTTGTTGTAAATTGTATATACTTATGCATTTCACCTGTGTGAAACTGAGTAATTAATAAATAAAGATGAATTGAAAAAAAAAAGGTCTGACTGCCCAGTCCATAAACTTCATATGGACCGAAGCACCATACATTATTTGTTATATTATACCGAATCTGACCAACAAATTAAATCAATACGTTTTATGATTTATTTTTACGTCGTTTTTTTCACACGTCCGTTAATTAGAGGTTAATATGCGGGCGTGGTGTGCCTTTTGTCGATAATGGCACACCTAGTGCCGTAATGGCCCATGGGCTTTAGCCCGAGGGTCATGCACTAGGTGTGCGCACTTCCTTGTTACCATGGATACAGGAAGAAATGATATTTTTCCTATTCAGATTTCAGCAGTTGATCATTGAAAACATGTCTGATACCATGACATGAACTAATATTGTTTTAATCGTGATCATATATTAGCAGATGACAAAAGGAGATTCTGATGAAAATCTCATGAAGATTGAGACAAAAATGGTGGAGTTATTACACACATGCTACATGTTATGAAAACATTTTTGCACTTTTATTTGACAGCGAGAACTTGTCGAATCCATGCGTTACTCTCAATCACATAAACCTGAATTATTTCAATCCTAAATAAGATAGAAGCATGCTTATGATCATATTGTATAGGTACTGCACATAGCTACTAAATGTTATGTTATGGATGATGTTGCTAAAAATATTTACTCTCTTCAGGTCTCACACCTCTATTATCTCCCCTGAAAGAGACAAAAGGAAAACAGAAAATGATTCTATTTTTTTCTCAATTTTAGGCAAGTTTTAATTTGTAAAATAGTTTTTTCTTTGCTTTAGCATACATCTAAAGTATGGAAGACAGATGATACAGAAAATCCCATGTTGATACGAGGTTTCATTCAAATTTCAGAAGTGTTCGACCTAATCACCACATATTCAGCTGGCTAGTGTACGAATTGTGTATTTTCCATAGGGGTCACATAAACATGAGCGAGAAAAAAAAACACGTGGCTATCTTAGGTATTTTATTGTTTTAAATTACTGGTCTTGGCTATACTGACGATATTAAACCAACAACAACAATGTCTGCTGGCCTGCTTTGAAGTTCAGATGTTGGAAACGGCTGTACAGTAACCCTATGGGAAAATTAATTGAGGTGTGAGACCTGAAGATGATGTTGGTGAAGATGATGATGATGATGATGGTGATGGTGATTATGATGATGATGATGATGATGATGATGATGATATTCTTCTCTGTTGTTGCTGTTGTTCACAGGTTTTAATAGTAAGACGTACGTACATGATAACTAACACGCCCGAACCTGATAATAACATGTACATAACTAACACGCACGAACCTGATAATAACATGAACGTACATGATAACTAACACGCACGAACCTGAAAATAACATGTACGTACATGATAACTAACACGCCCGAACCTGATAATAACATGTACATAACTAACACGCACGAACCTGATAATAACATGAACGTACATGATAACTAACACGCCCGAACCTGATAATAACATGTACATAACTAACACGCACGAACCTGATAATAACATGAACGTACATGATAACTAACACGCCCGAACTTGATAATAACATGTACGTACATGATAACTAACACGCCCGAACCTGATAATAACATGTACATAACTAACACGCACGAACCTGATAATAACATGAACGTACATGATAACTAACACGCCCGAACCTGATAATAACATGTACGTACATGATAACTAACACGCCCGAACCTGATAATAACATGTACATAACTAACACGCACGAACCTGATAATAACATGAACGTACATGATAACTAACACGCCCGAACCTGATAATAACATGTACGTACATGATAACTAACACGCCCGAACCTGATAATAACATGTACATAACTAACACGCACGAACCTGATAATAACATTAACACGCCCGAACCTGATAATAACATGTACGTACATGATAATTAACACGCCCGAACCTGATAATAACATGTACGTACATGATAACTAACACTTCCGAACCTGATAATAACATGTACATAACTAACACGCCCGAACCTGATAATAACATGTACATAACTAACACGCCCGAACCTGATAATAACGTGTACGTACATGATAACTAACACGTCCGAACCTGATAATAACATGTACGTACATGATAACTAACACGCCCGAACCTGATAATAACACGTACGCACATGATAACTAACACGCACGAACCTGATAATAACATGTACGTACATGCTAATTATAAAACAGAAATTCTTCTAAACGCTTCCGTATATATACTGAAAGGAAAAAGAAACGCAGGGTGCGTATTTCCGCTATATATTGTATGTTTAATATGCTACTGCTAATCGAATGCTACAGGGCGACATTAGGCCTGTCCTTTTAGAAAGAAGGTTTAAACAGCACTGAACACACCAATGGTTACCCCTTTAAAGTTTCATTATCGTCAGAATGCGCATTTGGCTCAAGCAGGTGAGCAAACTTAGGCTTTAAATGTTGCAATCACTTAACATTAAATACAGTACTGAACTGGCTCAATTGTTCAAAGAGGAACTTCAGCAGTTATGAATTTCTTGTTACAACGTGTACTGTGATTAAAACGTCTACAACATCACAGTTGTGTCCTTTCTCTAACTAACCGCACTTTTTTTTTTTACAAAACATCTTGGGATTTCCTTGGAATATATATGGAATTAAGTGTGCAGTATATGCAATATATAGCGGAAATACGCACCCTGCGTTTCTTTTTCCTTTCAGTATATCTATTCAACATGTCAAAAAAGCCGAGCTTGAATCGATTCAATTTCGCCCACACACTTTTATTTAAAATTACTAAGACGATTATAACAAAGTTTGAAAAATAAATATGATACATATACAAACAAATATAAGTAAACAGATGTTTTGTGTTTTGTTTATTTGTTTTCTGTAATTTCTCCTTTCATACTTTTTATTTATTTGTTAATATATTGTTTTCCTTTTTAATAACATAGTTTTAAAATGAATTACAAATATTTAACAATTTTCGGATTTCATCTTTATTTCCTAATTTACTTCTAAATTACCACAGGTTTGAATAAATTATTGGTGCAATATAATAAACAGTTAATAATTTGCAAAAGAAAAATGGAATGAATGCTGTTCTTTTTACTATTAATGATTTAACGAATGCAAGTTAAATATATCAATGTTATGGTTGATGTATTATTATATTATATATACTTAAGCGTATCCATGTCTAGCCACTTCAAAAATAAATCATTTAATTTCATCAATACCTAACCCCCATCAAAATGTAATAAATGAACTAAAATCATTATTTTTCAACTTTTTGTGGGGTGGTAAAAAAGATAAAGTCAAACGTCAAGTTATATATCAAGATAAAACGCGAGGTGGTTTAAGAATGATTGATATTGACTGCTTTTTTAAGTCTTTAAAAATCACCTGGATAAGACGTCTTTTGAAAAGCGAAAATAACTACTTAAGCATTGTTCAAGACATGAACCCATGGATAAAAGATTTTACATTATTTGGCATAGACTATATAAATAACAATTTAAAAACATTGGATAACCCTTTCTGGAAAGATGTATTTGAAAGTTATAAATATTATTTGCATAATTTTTCACCAACCTCATGGCATCAGTTTCATGGGGTTCCGTTATGGTACAACGAAGATTTAAAGGTCGGAGGCTCATCTATTTTTTTGCACCATTGGTTCTCGAAAGGCATTTTTTTCATCAATGACTTGCTTGATATAAGCGGTAAATTTTTATCATTTAAAGTCTTTAAAGAAACCTATGAATTAAAAACAAATTTTCTAGAATATGAAGGTGTTGTAGCATCAATTAAAAGGCTGCTATGTTCATACAAGTTCTCACTTTTTCCTTGCAAAGGTACAAATCCTATAATCCCGTTCCATCTATCAAACATTTTAAAAGATATTAAAGGTAGCAGATCAATTTATGATGCAATTCTTATAAAAAATATAACCCCATCAGCGATAATAAAATGGAATGAAGAATTTAATAATAAATACCTAAATTGGAATAACATTTTTGCTGCAACATTTAAAATAAATCAGGATGTAAAACTCCAATGGTTCCAGTATAGGATAAACCATAGGATTCTAGGTACCAATTATTTACTAAAAAAAATGAACATTTCTCATTCTGATAAATGTACTCTTTGTAATAAAGCGGTAGAAACAATTAAACATCTATTTTATGACTGTGAGGTTTCAAAGTTATTTTGGTCAGACTTATCTACTTTAATTAACAGCACATGTACTAGCATAGTGACTAACTGGTCAGACTCAGATATTATATTAGGAAATACTAAATTTGATAATATCCTTAATAAAATTCTAATATTAGGAAAATACCATATATTCTTTCAAAAACAAAATAATTCTGCACCATCCTGCCTCAACTTTATTTACTATTTAAAATCAGTTTATAAAACTGAAAAATTCATTGCTTATACAAACTCAAAAGATATATACTTTCATAAAATATGGAACCGATATGAAAATATTGTCGCCGAACCATAACTACTATTTGCTACTATAGCAATTGCTATAAATTGCTATAAATATCATAAACTATATCTACTGTTTCCCCTTCCGTATTCTATTTTATTTGTCCAAATGTCAAGTTACTCAACTTTATAGATATGTGTCTTCTTTCGAGTATGAAACATGTCATCTTTTTCTGCCAAAAACCTTTTTCTAAATTTTTTCATAACTTATGGAACACGTTTATGTAACAAGAGGTATGACAAGCATTTGCAGTTTTAAAACTGGTCATTCTTCGATCGCTTTATTTGATAAGTCGATGCTTGTTATTACCCCTTGGTAATCTACATCATGATGTAAAGTTTAGCATACAATTGTAATACAAGTAAAATATGTACATATCTCATGCCAATATGCTTTAAACCATACATAAACATAGTCATATATTATTCAATACATTTGTAAAAACTTTGTATTTATTACTAGGTCATGAATGGGAGATAAATTTGTAATGCAAGAACTACAGATAAGCTGAGTATTTAAATATTTAACTGGCATTCGCCCTGCAAATTTTATTTTATGAAGCTTGCTCAGACTGCCACTCTACCCTCATTCTAAATCCGATGGAACAAATACTAATTACAGACAAAAGATGGTAATAGTTTTATTATGAACAAGACAATGTCTTACAAGTTATCTCCCCGTACAAAAGATAAAAAAGAACACATTGTCTTTAAACTAAGTAGAACTAACAATGAAAGGTAATTATATTTAAGATATGGTATACAACTATCAATTGATATTTAACAGTCACAATGTTTTTGTAATTATAGATCACCCACTCATGACCTCAAGAATAGATAAAAAAGAAAAAATCCCCAATTAATAACTTTTCTACACATTATATATGATTTTTTTTTCACTGTTATATTGTATATAATTGTATGCATAATATATTGTAAGGTGCACAGAGGGATGGTCCTCCCCGACCCTCGTGCACCTATGACGGGGAGAATAAACGGACCACCACTTTGGTGATCGAAATTAAAAAAAAGTATCCATGTCATGAACATATAAGCACATACACATACGTTTCAAACACGATCAAAAAAAAAAAGCTCTATTTGCATTTTCAAGTGTGACAAAACCACCACACACAAATATACATGACTATGTGAAAATAAAATATTACAGTATTAAAATAACACAAAACATTACAATTGAGAAGCAGAAATGAGAAAAGGAGACAAGGAATTACAATTACATCACATCAATTCATTAGCGTTTTCCTCATTTCAAATGCTTTACAAATATACACACCTAAATTTTTAATTTCTTTTTCATTTTTGCTGTAAAGAAGATCTTTTAATTTGAACATGCTCGGTCAATTACAAAAATATTTTTTTAATATATATTTTTCGGATGTCATTAAACAGATCG
The DNA here is from genome assembly GCA_037043455.1 of Cyrtodaria siliqua. Taxonomy (NCBI): domain Eukaryota; kingdom Metazoa; phylum Mollusca; class Bivalvia; order Adapedonta; family Hiatellidae; genus Cyrtodaria; species Cyrtodaria siliqua. The sequence continues at coordinate 34,915 of JAWPHD010017196.1, read as the reverse complement.
CAATCTAAAATGAAATGAAACTCGTCTTCAAGTTTGTTGCAGATTATACATATTTTATCTGCTAATGGTATACTTAAAGGTCTATACCATCTACCAGTCTCTATAGCAAGGCTATGGGACGAGACAATTAACCTTGGCATCGATATTCTAAATTTTGGTATGTTTATGCACTTAAGAAATAACTGAAAATCAAAACTAACAATTTTTATTTAAAAAATATTACTCTCGATGAACTTTCTAAACGTTCATGCCAAGGTTGTATTCTATAGTCGTTGTTTAATTATACCTAAGAAAAGATTACCATCTCCGACACTCTGGTTTAGCCACACGTAGTAAAAACCCATTGACGATAATATAGTTGTTACTTAGTATGTGGACGAATAATTGTTTTATCACAGTAAAAATGTTTTGTGGCTTTGGACTTAACTGTTAAAAGGTAATCTTACAAACAAGCAATTATGCTGTCTGTCTATTGTACATCTTATTACTTTTCATTCGAAGATATCATTTTATAACATCCAATTATTTTAACAGTAAAAATATCTAATTTGTTTATTTGGATTGGTTCATAATGCAGTTGTGTACAATACACACCCGTATGACATGTCTTGGTCCCAACTTCATATTGTCCCTTAAATGCAACAAATGTGTCTCTTCTTGGTTCCAACTTCATATTGTCCCTTAAATGCAACACATGTGTCTCTTCATGGTTCCAACTTCATATTGCCCATTAAATGCAACAAGTGTGTCTCTACTTGGTTCCAACTTCATATTGCCCCTTAAATGCAACAAATGTGTCTCTTCTTGGTTTCAACTTCATATTGCCCCTTAAATGTAACACATGTGTCTCTGCTTGGTTCCAACTTCATATTGCCCATTCAATGCAACAAATGTGTCTCTGCTTGGTTCCAAATTCATATTGCCCCTTAAATGTAACAAATTTGTCTCTACTTGGTTCCAACTTCATATTGCCCATTAAATGCAACACATGTGTCTGTTCTTGGTTCCAACTTCATATTGTCCCTTAATTAAATGTAACAAAAGTGTTTCTACTTGGTTTCAACTTCATATTGCCTCCTTAATGCAACAAATGTGTCTCTGCTTGGTTTCAACTTCATATTGCCCATTAAATACAACAAATGTGTTTCTTCTTGGTTCAAAATTAATATTGCCCTTTAAATGCAACACATGTGTCTCTTCTTTGTTCCAACTTCATATTGTCCCTTAAATGCAACACATGTATCTCTTCTTGGTTCCAGCTTCATATTGCCCAATAAATGCAACAAATGTGTCTCTACTTGGTTCCAACTTCATATTGCCCCTTAAATGCAACAGATGTGTCTCTTCTTGGTTTCAACGTCATATTGCCCCTTAAATGTAATACATGTGTCTCTACTTGGTTCCAACTTCGTATTGCCCATTAAATGCAACAAATATGTCTCTGCTTGGTTCCAAATTCATATTGCCCCTTACATGTAACACATTTGTCTCTACTTGGTTCCAACTTCATATTGCCCATTAAATGCAACAAATGTGTCTGTTCTTGGTTCCAACTTCATATTGTCCCTTAAATGTAACAAATGTGTCTCTACTTGGTTTCAACTTCATATTGCCTCCTTAATGCAATAAATGTGTCTCTGCTTGGTTCCAACTTCATATTGCCCATTAAATGTAACAAATGTGTCTGTTCTTGGTTCCAACTTCATATTGCCCCTTAAATGTAACAAGTGTGTCTCTTCTTGGTTTCAGCTTCATATTGCCCATTAAATGCAACACATGTGTCTCTTCTTTGTTCTAACTTCATATTGCCCCTTAAATGTAACAAATGTGTCTCTTCTTGGTTTCAACTTCATATTGCCCCCTTAATGTAACAAATGTGTCTCTGTTTGGTTCCAACTTCGTATTGCCCATTAAATGCAACAAATATGTCTGTTCTTGGTTCCAGCTTCATATTGCCCCTTAAATGTAACAAATATGTCTGTTCTTGGTTCCAACTTCATATTGCTCCTTAAATGTAACAAGTGTGTCTCTTCTTGGTTTCAACTTCATAATGTCCCCTTAATGTAACAAATGTGGCTCTGCTTGGTTCCAACTTCATGTTTCCCCTTAAATGCAACACATGTGTCTCTTCTTGGTTTCAACTTCATATTGCCCATTAAATACAACATATGTGTCTCTTATTGGTTCCAACTTCATATTGCACCTTAAATGCAACACATGTGTCTCTGCTTGGTTCCAACTTCATATTCCCCTTAAATGCAACACATGCGTCTCTGCTTGGTTCCAACTTTATATTGCCCCTTAAATGCAACAAGTGTGTCTCTTCTTGGTTCCATCTCATATTGCCCCTTAAATGCGACAAATGTCTGTTCTTGGTTCAACTTCATAATGCCCCTTAAATGTAACAGATGTGTCTCTTCTTGGTTCCAACTTCATATTGCATGTGAATGGAATACATACGTCTCGTCTTGATTCCATATTTTAATCGCACTCGAATATAATAAATATGTATTGTCTTGGTTCCTACTTCATATTGCATTCAAATGTAACAAATAACTCTCATCTTGGTTCCAATTTCATATTGTCCTTAAAAATATAACACATATGAATTGCCATCGTGCCAACTTCATGTTGCACCTTGCTTATAACACATATATCTCCTATTGGTTCCATCGTCTTTTTGAAATTGAATTATTTTTGTCTCGACTTGATATCCCCTTTTTCATTGTTGCATATAATAAACACTTCTTGTCGTAGTTCTTACTTCATTTTGCCCAAGACTATAATAAACACTTCTTGTCGTGGTTTTAACTTCATATTGCCCAAGACTATAATAAACACTTCTTGTCGTGGTTCTAACGTCATATTGCCCACGATTCGAACTTTATATTGCCCAAGAATATAATAAACACTTCTTGTCGTGGTTTTAACTTCATTTTGCCCAAGAATATAATAAGGAAAAACGGAATGTATGTTGTTTGGTACAGCTAGAAAACTTAAAAAAGTAATTTTAATGTCCAGTGTAATGGTCATACTATTGAGGATCGCCAATGGATAGAATGTTATCTGGGTGGGGGAAATTGTAAATAGTATTGTCTCTAAAGTAAGTGCCTGTCTCAGATTTCTATATAGGCATAATAAGTGCCTGACAAGCAAAACATGACAGCTTTTATGTTCTGCGTTAATTCAGTGTCATTTCGATTATTATTGTACTTCGTGGTACTCAGGTCTAAATAAAACTTTTCAGAAAACGGCTACAAGTCGCACATTACAAGTGATGTATTTAATAAACACAGTATGTTAAATATTGAAAACAGAGTCAAACAGCTACGCTTAAACCATGCATAAGCTTTTTGTCTTTAATAAATTTCCACCATACATGAAGGAACATTTTATTCCTATTTAAAATATACATAGTTATAATACAAGACAAAGCCATCTTAACTTTTGTTGTACCGCAATGCTTAGGGCCTGCTAAATCTACTTTTTATTACAATGCTATACAGGACTAGAATTCTCTACCTGATGAAATTAAGAAAATATTTATCAGTTCAAGTACTCTGTCAAATCACACTTGAGTATCAATTCACCAACAATGCTCAGTTTGTATTTTATTAAGTCATTTAAGCCAGTGCATGTGTCTCTTTAAAACTCTGTAATAGTTGGGGCAGATATGGATGGTAGGGACTGCCCAACCTTCGTTGTTGCCAGTACTAAGAGTGTTAAATGATACAATTATTTGAAGTATTATATGTTTGCTACTTTCTATTTTAAAAACAAAAATCATGACAATTATATGTTCGAAATGACAATTATGTATATCATTGTAAACAAATTTATAAATAATTAAGTATTAATTTACTAGTCTTTCAACCAGAACAAATTATTTGATAATTTACAATAAATTTAATGGACCATTCTCTTATTTAATGCAGTATGTTGCCATATTTTTAAAACATTGCATCCTATTGCCAACGTTTTAACCAGCCATATCGATGGTCTAGAATTATAACGTCGTAAGTGAAAAAGCATAGTTTTCGGGAAAGTGAAAAAACGGACTGACAGTATCAACTGTGTGAATTCTCTGAACAATCTCATATGACATCAGCTGTAGTTTGCTTTCTCATAAAACAAAGTATTTGTTATTTCAAAAATTTAAATTTTGACTTTGTAATCTGAGCAATTGCACTTACGACCTTATGTTATTAAATAATCGGAAAGGAAGATGTTCATCAAAAAGTTATATTCGGCATTTTAAAATATGGTAAAAGCGATTATTAAACCACTGTAAGTGTCTCATAAAAGTTTGCTAGTTCATGCTACACTGTTGATCGAAATGTAGAATGCATATGGGAACAATACAATATATATATTAGAAAATGTTCTATTTTTTTAAATGAAAATCTCACGGATATAAAAACCATGCTCTTATTATTAATTTAATTAGATAGTAATGGTAACATATCATACACATATTATTAATTTAATTAAATAGTAATGTTAACGAAACATACAAATAAAGACACGAATTATGTTTCAAATTAGTTGTTGTTACAATTATAACATTTAATAACAGAGAACTAGGAGTTGTATTCACTAATGAGAAGAAAACTAAACAATCACGAACAAACATTAACAAATAGTACTATACCCTCTGTAGTCTATAAAGAAAGATAAAAATATCGGACAGGGAAAGCAGCATTCAAGGACGACAGTCAACCACAAAACACAAAAACAAACACGCAAACCGACAAACGAGAAGGCAAAAGTAATAAAAAATGCAAACGACATCACAAACACAAAAGGGTTGACAATAGGGCTACCGCCTTGGAACGGTCAGTGGCAACAAAGGCCACTGGGGGTTTAAACCGGTTCTAGGGTGCACCAAACATCACACTTACCCTACTGTCATCCCATTAAAACAGGACAGTGTAAATAAAGAAATCCCCGCCATGATTAATTTCTAACCAACAAGGCAGCATCAATAGGCAAATATAAGTAAAACACAAATATGCTCGTGTAAATATAATACAAAAAAAATCAATAGCCTAGAAAGTCACAATGAAGGTACTCAATGACTTGGCAGAAGCCAGAGCAACAAGAGAATAAACCTTTAAAGGCACGACAGGAAAGATCATAGACAAACATCAAACCCTTAAATTAGGTCCCCATACCCTATATATTCGTACATATTATGTTCCAATATCCTATATATCTTGACATGGTGTGTCCCCGTACCCTCTGTATCCCTACATAGTATGTCCCCATACCCTATATGTCCTTACATATTATGTTCCCATATCCTATATATCCTTACATATTATGTCCCCATAACCTCTATATTCTTACATTGTATGTACCCGTAAACTCTATATCCTTACATATTATGTACCCATACCCTATATACTAGTATTCTTACATATGTCCCCATAACTATATATCCTTACATATAATGTCCCTATACCCTCAATATCTTTAAATATTGTGTCCCAATACCCTATATATTCTTACATATTACGTCCTCATACCCTCTATATCATTACATACTATGTCCCCATACCCTATATTATATCCTTATGTTTCCATACAAGCGCGTAGCTACGCGTAGGCCCTGTAGGCCCGGGCCTGCATATAATGGAACGAGTTAACATTTTGAAATGATTCAGAATGTAATAAAACATGAGAGGATGGTGGGGGTGGGGAGGGCATACTATATGCAACATTTAAAATATAATAGCATTTCAGTCCTATAATAACTAATAACGATCACATCTGTAACAACAGTGTGTCGGCAAAACTAATAATTGTTTGTTTGAAATTTTGAATATCCAGACCATAAATAATTCGAAAGGCATGTGTTCTTTTTAAAGATCAGTGCCATTATGGGTTTTTTATACTCTGGCCTTTAAATAGTTTTAATTTTTTACAAAATGTATATAAACAGCATGTCGCAACGAGATCATACACAATGGGTGCATTCATTCATAGTGAACTTTAAACCATAGCTGTAAACTCGTTTATAGACGGAAGAAACTTATGTAATCTTAAATATTCAATTCGTAACCAGACATAATTTGATATGTCTGGTTTTAAATTGACAGATATACATATTTTAGAGCATTTTGAAAGCCCCATTTTGAAAAGACCTGGGTGAAAGAGATTGTATTACCCCCAGAATAATGACACTGATTAAATATCTACAAAAGCAAATACTTTTCACTTTAAGGAGATTATATCATATCATAAATTATTTTCAGTTCCCAAAATAATGAATGTGACTAAAATATTTGGCAAGTAGCTTAAGTCATATTAAATAGTTTGAAAACTTAAAGTTGAAGATCAGAATAAGACCAACTTCTCTCTTGTGTTAGGCAACTGCGTGGAGACAACAGTCGGAATCTACTGAGTTATGTGGGTGAGAAAGCTCTGTATGTACGGTGTCTCTATGCACACTTGACTGTTCTTTCCTTATGGTGTCAGATGACATTTTTTTTTTTTTGTGGTGCATCGTCAAACGCACACAGGTGCGCGAGTGCACACCCACACCACACACACATTTATTTATACATGTACATCAATATGTTTTAAGGGGGAATTATTTAAGGGTACGCATATAAACTATATATATTTGTAAATTCGAAATTATTTGCGATTTGAATCTGAATTTTGTTTTGTCGTCATGTTAACAATATTTTAATAATAACGTCTCAAATATGGCTATGTTTGAAGTTTTTCATAAAAGAAGGATAAAAATATAAAAGTCGCATTTGTACTCAATTGTCAACGTTTTAGCATCACAAAGCGTTAGTTTAGACGCATGCAATTATTTAGTTTGTTCACACTGTTTGTCATGATGAGACCTTTCATCTGATATATAAACTATATCATTTAAATTAAGCTATTAAATTAAATTATTTCTAAAATTTCCTATTACTTTAACCCTTTTTTTTTGGCTTGAACATTAAAAAGAAAAAAACGACATTAAAGCCATTTATCTATTAAATGGCTAAATAAAAAACTGCTCAATTTTAATATGTTCTCGAGAATTTAATTTCCTATCGCATTATAAAATAAAAGTTGCTGGTCATCGGAATATTTGTTTCAGTATGCTTGTTTTAATAAACACAACACCCTTACGAAAAAGACGCCTCTGTCGACGTCGCATCGTACATATAATGTATAATGACCATGACGCAAACTGGAAACGAACATTGATACATTTATGATTGATTTAAACATATTTTATTGCCAATATTTTACAGACAGAATAATATCCACATATATACAATATAAATATTATAATGACAAATGGGTCGGGTAACAAGTTCTACCAACATTAGATTAAACCCTTGATACATTTATGGTTTTAATACGTAGTAAATACTGTTTTCAATTATTTTTTTCTTTATTCGTATTAGCTATGCCATATACCCTATAATTATATTATATACACATGTCCTCTATATCCTTACACACTGTCCTCGCATTATATATCATTACATTGTATGTCTCCTTAACCTTAACCTCTATATCCGTTCATATTATGTCCCCATACCCTCAATATACTTCAATATTATATCCCCATACCCTATATATACTTACATATCATTGCATAGTATGTCCCATTACCCATCTTTTCTTTTGTTCCAATATACTCTATATATTACATCTATCCTCCAATGTTATGTCCCGTACTCTCTATATCCGTTCATAGCGTGTCCCCATACTTACATATTATATTCCTATACCCATATCATTACGTAGGATGTCCCCGTACCCTCTATATTCTTATGTTCCAAAATACCCTATAAATCATATCCCCATACTCAATATATCCTTGGATGTTATGTCCCGTGTCTCTATATCGGTTCATATTATGTCCATATACCTTGAACATACTTACATATTATATCCCCATACTCTTTATATCCTTATATTGTATGTCCACATACCCTCTATATCCTTACATAATTGATCCCATATCCTATATATCCTTACATATTATGCATACCCTCAGTATACACGCATACTATATTCCCATACCCTATATATCCTTCACAATATTTTACGAACTCTCTATATACTTACATAATATTATATCCCCATATATATCCTTATATAATATGTCAACGCACTCTCTATATACTTATTATACTATCTGTTATCTCCATACCCTATATATTCTTACATATAATATTCCCATACCCTATATATCCTTATATAATATGTCCTCTATATAATATAGAGGGTATGGGAACATATTTTAGAAGGATATATAGGGTATGTGGATATTGTACTTACATAATCCATACACTATACATCCTTGCATAATATGTCCCATACCATCTATATCTTACATAATATGTTCCCGTACTCTCTATATACTTATACAGTATAACCCCATGATACCCTTTACATCCTTACATAATATATCCCCGTACTCTCTAAATGCATTCGCAATATGCCTACGTACTCTCTATATCCTTCATATTATGTCACCATACCCTCTATATATTTACATATTATATCTACATACTCTATATAATTATCTCCAGTACCATTTATATGTCCCCGTACCTTCTATATCTTTACATATTATGCCCCCGTACCATCTTTACATATATACTATGTCCCGATGTCCACATACCCTCATATACGTGCATATTATTTTATTTCATTCAATAGAAGTGGACAAGAAGGTCGTAAGTGATATATAAACCCGTAGCAGTTGTACATTTATATGCAAGTTTAAGAATACTAAGGTCGTATCTACCAGTTAAGACCCAACTTTTTATAAATATTAAGGTCATATCTACCACTTACAACCTTGTGTTATTATTAGCCTTGTAAGTTACGACCTTTTTGCAAAATATAGCACGTCTGCTTTCACTTACGACAAAATATAGATGCACAAATCCCTGCTAAAGCCAACTGATATCAGGAAGGTACCAAACTGAAAGTTGCGCAATCGTGTACTGTGTATTTTTTTTGCTAAAGTCGTGTAAGATCGTAAGTAACACTCACGACCTTATAAGTCTAGACCGTCGATATAAGGACCCCATTGGAAATAAGCTTTCGAGCTTTATGGGCTATCCTTGGGTTAAAAAATCCCTTTGAATTGAAATTATTTATTTATTAATCTTATTTCTGTTCTTTATACAATGGAGTAAATGAATATCATGCTATTTTCAAAATCAGTGATAACACATTTTAAAACTAAATTGAAACTGGAAAGTGCATGACCATACCTTCTTTGATATACTGTAGCAATAATAAAGCTGTTATTGACTCACTAAAATTTCCATGATAATTGAAAATAGTCAGATAGTCAGATTCTTAATTATATAATACGTTTATCTGCAATTTATTTTCTTACCAATTTTATGTCGGTAAATAGCTATTCATAGCTAATGTTATTTTATTAAATGCTTATCCGATACCAAACAAAGCTTGAGTAGAATTGAATTGAATTGTTTGTTATAACTTTTACTTGAATAAAATGGAATTGAATTGAATTGGGTGGAATTAACATTTGTGTTATTTATTTACAGGAACGGCTGTCATCAAAGCTCTATCTATCCGGCTCAAAATGCGGTTAACATCTCGCCATTGGAGGAGATATTTCTGTGTTACAGTATCAGTCTCGGTAGTCTTCATTTTGTTCACACAATTCTACATGGCCGTACAGGAGCAACCCGTTATGATTGACAATCTGAAACACTATATTTACAAACGGAATCTGCCAATAGCGATAGACAATTCTGGACACAATATTTCCGAAGAGGACCAACCAAATGTGACTGACAATCCCAAAAACTATCAACCAACTGCAATAGACAAAGAGAAGCAACCAGTTGCGGTCAAGACTCATGAACAAAATATTGCCCAAAAGGAGCAACCTGATTCCATTGGCAATCCTGGCCACTATGTTTCAAAACAGGAGCAACCAATAGAGAAAGACAAAGAGCAGCAACCAGCGATTAAGAATCATCTACAAGCTACTGCCCAAAGGGAGAAACCAACTTCTACTGACAATCATGGACAACTCGTTACAAAACAAGAACAGCATGCTATCATTGTCACTACCGACGTTCCTAAATGGTTGAAAAACAAGGAAACCGGATGTAATGGCTATTTCACCGGATATGGAAATGAGTTCGTCTGGTTACGGCATGCACGTGTTAACAAAACAAAAAGAACGTTCTCTATTCCTTGTGAAGAATCAGTTCCGAGCTATAACTTCCATTACAGTGGTTATGAAGGAACACTTTTGAAAGGGTGGTTAAAGGATATGCAGGGATATCCTTTGACGGAAATATCAAACAGAAATGTAAAAAGCAACCTGACAATAGTAGTAATGAGAATAGAAGCACACAATCTATACCACACTCTCTGCGAATGGTATAATGTCTTCTTACTGTCTAAATTATTCAACTTTGATCCGAGGCAAGTCGACATTTTGTTAATGGACGACAGACCGCCTGGACTATTGGACGAAACATGGGATGCGTTATTTGGAACAGTGACGAGGTATTCCGATTTGGAAACCGATACAGTATATAAAGAGTTAATATGGAATATCATTGGCTATGAGAGTCCCGTTCAGTCTCACATGGCACCTGAACTTCCATATGTCAAGGAATTTCATAATTTTTTTATTGGCGCGTTTGGAATAGGAAACCCTCACTCAATTAATTGTTCAAATATATCCGTCACAATTATTTTTCGGCGAGATTATATGTCACATCCGGAGAGAAAAACACTCTTCAATGGACTGATTCATAGAAAGTTCAAAAACGAAGACGAGATTCTGAATGAAGTGAAAGCAGTTTATTTGGGACACAACGTGCGTGCAGTGGTGTTGGAAGAGATGGGGATGAAGGAGCAGGTACAGCTATTTACTAGAACTGATGTACTGATAGGAATGCACGGAGCGGGGATGACACACGTGATGTTTCTGCCGTCTCATGCGGCAGTCTTTGAACTATTCCCAAATTATTGGCGTTTTCTGCAACATTTTAAAGCGTTTGCAAGATGGAGACGTATAAAATACCTTGGGTGGCAAAATAATGACCCCAGGAATGAATTTCCTAATTTTTACACTCGTATACCACCCGATGTAATTCGCTCTCATTCGCAGCAGCTGAAGGAGTACATATGTCCTTAACATTTAATCCACAACTAAGAACCAGATCTGTTACATAGATACTCACACAAAAAGAATACAAACTAGATATTTACCACCTGTGGCCTTTTTGCTACTGCACCCCTATTTGTAAACCCATTTGTGTGTGTTGTGTTGCATATGTTCAGTACTTTGTTTTTATTTTTCCTTGTGATTCTTGTTCGTTTCATAATGATTTTGAAGCATCTGCTAGGTGGAGAAATATAAAATACCTCCTGTGACACAACAGTGACCCCAATAATGAATTTTCTGATTTTTACACTGTTATACCACCGGGTGTTATTGATACAATTCAAAACAGCTGAACGATTATTTGTGTCCTTTATAAGTGAACAGTAGGAGGTGATGCGTTCCATAAAACACTACTGTTCTTTCCATAAACAAATGTATTTGAAAGAATTTTTATTGATATATATATGTATATAAAAATAATGTGCACTTTGGATTTCTTTTGCATGTATGGTTACTAGACAAATAAAAATGTATTGCATTCCGTTTAGATATGGAAAGTCACAATTACTTTTGCATATTTCAGGCCATGGATACAAGTCGAAAACATATCTTAATGGTATGTTGGGTCTAGAATTGATGAGGTGAGGTGGATTATCTAAACTCCCAAGAAATATTAGACATCCGTAAATGATCCCCAACATAAGAAGTTCTCGGTCAAGAATATGATGTTATGTTTATTCAAGGTCTCATCATCCTCCCTGTATTGTTTCAGGTGCTACTTGAGTGATCATCCTCCCTGTATTGTTTCAAGATTATTCGTGAGAATCATGGCTCTTATGGTAGTATGTACGTACCACAGAGCCATGATTCCCGTGTCTCCAGTAATAGGTAGGACCCCGTAGCGTCCCCCATGCGCACTTTTCCTGCGAGGTTTGTGAAGGCATCATGCAATGCCTGCATAACAAACCACTGTATTTCAACAGAACAAACCTTAAATACTACAACTGCATGCAGAAAACACCAAAGAGAGGAAAGATATGCCGATATGAATTGAATTGAATTGGTTTTTAGGGCGAACCAACACATGAAAGGTTATATGGCGCCTAACAGGAATGACCAGGCTCATCCTCCATTTATATCAAGATAGCATTTGTAGCAATGGCCTAGAACCTTAGCTATGTGTAAGAATTGACCAAAACAACACAGAAATGTGTAAAACAAATTGAGTTTCGATGGGGTGGGGGTGGTGGGGGCAGCATAGCTATATTTGTGTAAGAATTGACCAAAACAACACAGAAATATGTAAAAAAAATAAATACAAAACTGAGTTTCGAGTGGGGTGGATGAGGTGGAAAGACGGGAAGGGGGAGGGTAGGAGGTAGGGGCGACAAAGCTATGTGTAAGAATTGACAAAACAACACAGAAATATGAAAAAATAAATAAATAATCGAGTTTCGAGTGGTGGGGTGGGGTGGGAGAGGCGAGGGTCGGAGTGGTGGGGGGGGGGGGGGGGGGGGGTTGGGGGGGGGAGGAGGTAGGGGCGACATAGCTATGTGTAAGAATTGACAAAACAACACAGAAATATGCAAAAATAAATAAATAATCGAGTTTCGAGTGGTGGGGGTGGGAGAGGCGAGGGTCGGAGTGGTGGGGGGGGGGGGGATGGGGGGGAGCAACATATATGTGTAAGAAGCTATGTGTACGAATTGACCAAAACAACAAGTTTCGAGTGGGTGGTGGGAGTGGGAGGCTTGGGGTGGCGCAACATAGCAATGAATTGACCAAAACAACACAGAAATATGTAAAAGAAAATCCAGTTTCGAGTGTGGGTGAGGTGGGGGGTGGGGGGGGGGGGGGGTGCTTGGCGATGGAGGGAAGAGACAACATAGCTATGTGTAAGAATTAACAAATATGTAAGAAAAAAAACAACTTTACAACGTACTATAAGGAAACCAATTCCCAAATTTAGTTCAGCTAGGACAACAAATGTAAGAGATATAGACATGTAATCACAGCTTACAGGCACAATTTGATGTGAAATAGACACATTTTAAGATCAGAATTTGGGTTCCTTGGGCTCCCATGGGAGCCCATGGGTTACAGGAACCAAAATGGCTTATGCAGCCCTTAAGATAATGCTATAAGGAAGCCTATGGCCAAATTTGGTTGTGCTAGGATAAGAAATGTAAGAGATATAGACTTGGAAACACAGCTTGCACGCAATCCTTGATGTGGGACGCCAATGCCGACGCCGACGCCTGGGTGATTACATAAGCTCTCTTATTCTTCGAATAGTCGAGCTCAAATGAATATGAATGGTGGTGAGTCCTACCCCTCTGCATGTGACGGTGTGTTTATGAGATTGCAGTAGTTGTATACTACCCCGCCAACCACACTGAGTGCTATGCCGATATAATGTGTGTTCGAAGGCCACTCTTAATTTTCGTCAGTTTCATTGTTTACGTTCGAAACAATCTCGTTCTCTTGTGACTTGTGACATCTCCTTCCGTATTTGGAAACTTAACCCCTTTCTACTCCTGATAATTCCCGGTTAACGTTGTTCATCTGTGTCATTTGTGGGCGGGTTTAATTTAAAATGTTCAATATATATACGGAACGAAACAGCGCTCGATATTTAAAAAGATAAACATTCAAGAACAAATATGACTGCTTATTTCATGGAGTCGTACACAAGTTGTCTAGATCAACGAGATAATTATTATTCTTTTTGATGAGTTTTTGCATGCACGTATGGTATTTAAGGTTTAGTAATTGAATTGAATTGAATGTTGTTTAACGGCTTAATGTTTAGTCTATTGAAATACACAGGAAAAATATCTAGGCATGAAATGCATATGTTTTACATATGTGTCATATATGTATTCTACATATGTATTTCATATGAAAGTAACACATATGTAATACATATGAAAATATTTTTTTAGTAAATAACATTAAAACTTAAATAATTTTGTACAATATTCTCCAATTTTTCATGTATTTTATGTATTTATGTGTTTCATATGTTTCATATGAAATACATATGTTTCATATGAAATACGTATATGAATACATTGCATATGTGGCACATCTGTATTATTTTAACATGAAAAATATATGCGGTACATAATTATGTGACACATATGTATCATTTACATATGTGGCACATATGTAAATAACAAATTTATATATGAAAGAAACATGCAAATAATAAGAAAGTAACACATATGTGGCACGTGTCACAACAACGTCATTTGAAACAAGATTTAGTCATATTTCCATATTCCATATTTTATCTCGATGTACATGGCGGATGAGCCTGGCATGTTCATGCCTGTTAGGCGCCATATAACCTTTCATGTGTTGGTGCGCCTTAAAACCCAATTCAATTCAATTCAATTAAGTCATATTTCCAATAAAAAATCATGTAACTTTATTTTCTTTATTTTTTTGCCAAACACGTGTTTTAAATATCTATCAAGGAAAATTCATGTTATATATTGTTAAATTTCCTGAACCTTATGATGAGATGAGGTCGCGGTGCCCCAAGGGGTAGCACGTTCGACTCTTAAAGAAACTAGCCCGCCAAATAACGGCAAAATAAAATTACACTACACAACCGTTAATCAAAACTCTGTCCAGGTGTTGAGGACAGGTCATACACTAAGGCCAGAAAGAAAAAAAACTGTGTTTCTGGTTACTCGGTTGAACAAATTAGGGTAGGTAGGTAGGTAGGTATTTTTTTTTTTTTTTTTTTTTTCATGGATGTCAAAACTAATCGGATTTTATTTTAATATATATAGCATCTTTGCTAGGGGCTTAAGTTTTAATTCAAGAATGACACAGCTGACGCACACAAATCATCTTTTATATTGCAAATATTTACGCTTATAGTATTATTAGTATTTATATCACTTTTCTAGTCTTCTGGATATTTTTTTATATAAAACCACATACCTATAAATAACAAATTTATAGGACATTGTGAAATGTATATCTGTTTCACGTGGCAGTGCGGAAATTAATGGTATTTTTATACAATTTCTTATTTAGAAAAACTATTATAATCCCATATTGCCATTTATTTTAATATGAATCTTTGCATGTATTCTTATCAAAATCTATCAAAATCTATGAATATTTGAAAGAGATGTTCGAAGAAAAAGTTAAGGTGCTACGTGATAATTAGGCCACTTCATTGTCTATAACTGCATTACAGTACTCTGGGACATCTTTTCAGGAAAACTTAAAACATGTTTGTTTTCAACAAATAACACGGAAATCTTTTTATTTATTTATTTATTTATTTATTTTTTTAATTTTTAATAATTTTTTTTTTTATGATAAAAAACTGTAGGGTCGGCGCCAAAAAATAGGGACGGTCGGGTAACCAGAAACACAGGTATTTTTATCCCCCGGCCTAATGTATACGAGTCGAGTGAATGTAAAAGTTTATTCGCGGATTTTTAAAATACCCGTGATTGAATATGCGTATATTGAATTATTCTTCATTCGACGCTCCAGTTTTGGGGTTTGGCCTGGCTGGTTAAAGCCGTTTATATTGTGCCTACAGTACAGAGTCTGAATTCTCAAAAGATGTAAGTTATATATAAGAAGTACATGGTTAGTAACTTAGAATTTCAGCTGTATTTTGGATTTCAGTAACTTAGAATTTCAGCTGTATTTTGATTTCAGCTGAAATCCAAAATACAGCTGAAATTCTAAGTTACTAACCATGTATTTTTTTATCATGAAACTGTTTTTAATAACATAATTTACCTGGAAAAAAAATGGAAGTGTACGGTTTACGTCTGCTGCCCTCAAAATACAAACGGAGGATAGTTTGTCAAGGGAAGTAACTTTGGTAAATAAAACGTTTTCGGCGTTTAAGTATATTTGATATCGATAATAAACGCAAAATACTTTCTTTTGATAGTATATTGCATTTCTAAAATTGATAAGCATAACAAATAGTGTGTATATTTGCAGTTTAAATGGCTGATTCCTTACTTTTTAAGTCATCGAATAATACCTCGTCGTCAGTTTAGGTTTAGAAACGCTGTGCACATTTTGTAAAATGTGGCTATGTTGGCGGAAACCACACACAAATATTAAGAAAATGTGTCAGCTATAGTTCATTTTTACCAATCTAGGATACCGCATTTATCATGCAACTAATGTTTCTACTATACAAATACAACCACTGTCTACTGGCTGTTTCCGACGCTCGCATAATTTATCACTTTTCTTACAATCGCCAAAATACAGCTAAAATTCTAAGTTACTAACCATGTAATTCTTATGTATCATGCAACTAATGTTTCTACTATACAAATACAGCTACTGTCTACTAACCTAATATTTTCCGGCCAACTACTGTATTATGTTAGTGGCTACACGCGCTATCGACTTAAAAAGACAGCAATCAGCCATTTAAACTACAATGATACACAATATATTTTATGCTTATCAATACATTATCAAAAGAAAGTATTTTGCATTTATTATCGATATAAACATACTTAAAACGCCGAAAACGCTTTTTGCTAAAGTTAAACGGCAGCAGACGTATTTATTGTACATTTCCATTGTTTTTCAGGTAAATTATATTATTTAAAACAGTTGCATGATAAAAAAAATTACATGGTTAGTAACTTAGCATTTCAGTTGTATTGTGGCTCCTGTCTAAAAGTGATTAATACTCGCCAGAGGCTCGCATTTATCACTTTTCTTACACTCGCCAAAATACAGCTGAAATTCTGAGTTACTAACCATGTAATTCTTATATCTATACTCAGTGCAAAAGAAACTGGACTCTTTGAAAGTTTTGCTTTACACCTTATCCTTTTTATCAGGCGACAGTCCCTTAATTATTCGACCTGATGATATTGGCAACGGAATGATACAAACTTTGGTACCAAACATGGCATATTCATTTTGGAAGTTGTCAATTTAATTCTAAAAATACTTCATACAGTTAAATCTAAACAAAACTCAGTGTCCACTTTCTTTTGCAACTGAGTCAGCATACATTGAAAATAAAAGGACACTCGGACCTGCTGCGTTGTAAGTTTCGTTGAATATTCATAAGTTTCATAGAGCATCATGAAAAAAAACTAACCAATCCGTGACCAGAAATAAGACACATTCTCGCCCTCGATCGATACTAGTGGGGGTGGAGGTGGGGGTGGGCGGTGGGGGTGGGGGTGGGGGAGGTAGTCCGGTCACACATGGCGTGGAGGGGCGTGGGTGAAGTAGTCCGGTCACACATGGCGGCCCCCGTCACGATATTCAACAAAGACAATCCTTGTACGTATGGAAGAATCGTGTGAAGAATTTGTTAAATTTGTTATGGTGCATGACTTTGACTTTATTTAGTATTTAGAAGTAATAGGGTGGGGGGGGGGGGGGGGGGGGGGGGGGGGGGGGGGGTTGAAGTAATATGAAATAGGCAATGCCTAATTAAATAGGCAATGCCTAGATAACAGGAAATAATTTAATTAGAACCAGCGCCTTTTTACCTGCAATAATAGAGGCCGATCTTCGGCTACTTCACAATTGAACAAGAGCTGTCGGAGAACAGCGCCGCACCTCGACTATTCGATTTTTCAGAGAATAATAAATTTATAGCTAGTATATACCATCGGAAAACAAGGCTACAACAATGTGGGGTGGGGTTGGGAGCACAACATAACTATGTGTAAGAATTGACCAAAACTACACAGAAATATGTAAAAAAAAAAAAAAAAAAAAAAAAAAATTTGAGTGGGGTGCGGGGTGGGGGTGGGAGAGAGGCGGGGGTGGATGGTGGGGGAGTGGGGGTGATGAGGGCAACATATATGCGTAAGAAGCTATGTAATAATTCACCAAAACAACACAAAAATATGAAGAAAAAAAATAATTAAAAAATCAAGTTTTGAGTGGGGATGGGGTAGAGGCGGGGGGTGGGGAGGGCAACATAGAATTGACTAAAACAACAAAGAAATATGTTTTAAAAAAATCAAGTCGTGGGGGGGGGGGGGGGGGGGTGAGAGGCTGGGGGCGGGGGCGGGGAGGGGAGAACATATATGTGTAAGAATTGACAAAAGCAACACAGAAATATGTAAAAAAATATATATATATTGTTTCAAGTGGGGTGGGGGAGCACGGGGGGGGGGGGAAGGTGGGAGTGGGTTGGTTGCGGGGGGGAAGGGGGTGCAACATATATGTGTAAGAATTGACTAAAACAACAAAGAAATATGTAAAAAACAAAAATCAAGTGTGGGTGGGGGGGGGGAGGTGTGGTGAGAGGCGGGGTGGGGATGGGCGGGAAGAGGGCAACATATATGTGTACAAATTGACAAAAGCAACACAGAAATATGTAAAAAAATAAATAGTTTCAAGCGGGGGTGGGGGTGGGGGTGGGGGTGTGTAGGGGGTGCGAGGGAGAGGCGGGGGTGGGTTGGGGGCGGGTGGAGAGGGCAACATATATGTGTAAGAATTGATTGAAACAACAAAGAAATATGTAAAAAAATAAAAATAAAAAAGTTTCAAGTGTTGGGGTGGGTGGGGGGTGGGGGTGAGAGGCGGAGTGGGTGGGGGGGGGGGAGGGAGGTTGCAACATATATGTGTAAGAATTGACTAAAACAACACAGAAATATGTAAAAAAAAAAAAGTTTCAAGTGGGGTTGGGGTGGGGGAGTGAGGGTGAGAGGCGGGAGTGGGTTGTGTGTGTGTGTGTGGGGGGGGGGGGGGGGAGGGGGCAACATATATGTGTAAGAATTGACTAAAACAACGAAGAAATATGTAAAAAAAAAAAAATCTAGTGGCGTGGTGGGGTGGGGGGTGGGGTTGGTGAGAGGCAGGGGGTGGGGGGGCAGCAACATAAATGTGTAAGAATTGATAAAAGCAACACAGAAATATGTAAAAAAAAAAAAAGTTTCAAGTGGGGGTGAGGTGGAGTTGTGTATTGCGGGGGTGGGTTTGGGGTGGCGGGGGCGAGCAACATATATGTGTAATACTTGACTAAAACAACAAAGATATATGGTAAAAAAACAAAAAAACAAAAAAAAGTTTCAAGTCTTGGGGAGGGGGTGAGAGGCGGGGGGAGAGGGGGGGGGGGGCGGGGAGGGTTGCAACATATATGTGTAAGAATTGTCTAAAACAAGACAGTAATATGTAAAAAAATAAATAAAAAAGGTGTGGAGGGGAGGGGGGCGTGGGTAGGTGGAGGGGGGAGGGAACCCATGCCCCAATATGGGTGAAGTAATAAGATGCATAATGCTATAACAAATCCCAAACCAAAATTATAGATATATACATGCTTACATGCAAACCTAAATCTGTCTTTATTTCACATTTTATGGGTCATCACAACTTGGGTTCCATGGGAGCCCAGAATTTGCAGAAGACAAAATTACTTATCCAACCCTTTACAATATACTATAAGAAATTCCAAAATTTAGTTCAGCTAGGACAAAAAATGTAAGAGATATAGACCTGTAAACACAGCTTACACGCAAAATTTGATGTGAAACAGACATATTTTAAGGGCTATCAGAATTTGGGTTCCATGGGAGCCCAGGGGTTACAGGAACCAAAATTACTTAATCAGACCTTATAATAATGCTATAAGGAAGCTAATGGCCAAATTCAGTTGTGCTAGGGTAAGAATTGTAAGAGATATAGACTTGTAAACACAGCTTACACGCAAAATTTGATGTGAAATGGGGCACATTTTATGGGCTATCATAATTTGGGTTCCATGGGAGCCCATGGGTTACAGGAACCAAAATTGCTTATGCAGCCCTTAAGATAATGCTATAAGGAAGGCCATGAACAAATTTGGTTGTGCTAGGATAAGAAATGTAAGAGGTATAGACTTGTAAACACAGCTTACACGCAAACCTTGATGTGGGACGCCGACTCCGGGGTGATTACATAAGCTCTCTTATTCTTCGAATAGTCGAGCTAAAAAACTAAAAGAAAATCACAATTCTGAGGAAAACATTCACAATTTGCATGAGAGATTGCACAAACTAAATGCGTTTTTAGCGAAATTTACTATTTATTTATCGTCATGTTTGTTTAAATTCCCAAATGTAAAATAAAAAATCCTAAACTGAATAGCCGATTCCGATGCAAAGATCGCAAGCGTGTTATTGTTATAAATACAGCAATTCGCTGTTCATTCAATATACCCCTCTAGGGCGCAATGACGTCACAGTATACAAGCTCCGCCTTCAACTAGTTTGTGTCCCCGCGCTTCATATTATCCGGTTATCGAGCCGGATAAAAAAAAAAAAAATAATGTGGCGCCCTCTTATGGCTGATCAAAACAGAAAGTGTAACAATGTTATTAATAACCCAGAGATGCTCTGTTTCTTGCGATCATAGGTAAGTCATTGGTAATTCCTGGGTGCCCGCTAATTAAGTAGTGTATCCGCAAGTGTGAGCGTGTGTAAATTGGGTGCTCGCTTCGTAAAGAGAGTAGCGACAGCAGTACAGAAAAGTCCCACAAATGGCACAAATCATTATGACGGCTATGAAAAGACTGAAAATTGTTAAAATAAACATACATCATCATTGCGTGTTACTTTATTTGTTGATAAGACAGTTTGGCATTAAAAACAAGAAAATGCATGAAAAAATATTGTAATTGACAGTATTTCGACCAAATATCGGCAATATTTCTCGGCCGCTAAACATCGGTGTCATAATAGGTCGGATAGTACATATTTTCGGACGGGAGAAAAAACTTATTTTACCGAGTGTGTTTTTCAAATTGAATTATACGTACTCGGTTGGTTTGTGAGGTAGATAAAAATGATCGACAATTGGTGAAATAAAATACATTATACTTAAATTGTGTGTTGTCCTTTTTAAAGCACTAAAGCACAATGCAGCATATGTATGATATGGAAATATTGATACCCTATAGGTTAATAAAGAAGACTCTTTTCAAGTTACTCAAACGAGAGGTTTTAGCGCCTTCAATTAAAGTTCAAAAAATAGCTCGGCAAGAGTCTGGCTAAAGACTTAAAATTCTAGCACTAGCCTAGACATTGTTTTTATTATTTCATCACCAAATTTCCCAATTTTGAGCGTTTTACATGTACGCGCTTTTTTCCCCAATTCAGATGGCCCCTACCCAAGATTCAAAAAGGTAGAAAAATCACTGGTAGCTAAAACTGTGTTCAGTTGTGTGGTACTGGAAATATGCTTTGTTAAAGCAATGAAGTTGCTGGTGTTATTTAAATATTATTTTATTACTGTAGATATCACGTTTTTATTCTCAAATGTATATTTCACAATTTGGCAAAAATCGCGCATATTTTTTGACCATTTTGGAAAAAAAACGAGCAAATTTTCAAAATGACCAAGCTAGGGAGTCTTCACAAATTTGGATAAAAAGGCGCTGAGAACGCGTTATGTTTCAGTAGTGCATGTGCACACCGAATAACTGCACCGCGGATGAAGTCCTGAAAAATCAGGAGGGTACCTGCCGAATATCTTTATTTTGAAAAATTCGATTTGACGTCAGTATGAAATAAGACATACCAATACATTCGGGTAGGTGATAAACTCGGTCTTTATCCTTGATGTTTAACCAAGTTTACTACTGTTAAAATTAAGGCATGTACAGCATGAGTCTTTTAAAACCCTGCATATTTCAACATACATGCAAACTGATTCATTTATCTTTCAAAATCAAAATCTTGAAAATTATTGTCTTTTTACTCTGCCGAAGATTTTTGTTACTAAAGAACCTAAGGATAAAAACAGAGTAACACAAATGTTATCACCTACACAAAATAAGATAAAATCTCAACATCTCTGCAATGGACAATTATGAATCAATGCCATACATTAAAGGAAGTACATTAGGCTGTGGGGCTAAATTTGTTTAAACATATAAAAAGTCATGAAATGACCAATTATAAACGTGAAATGGTTCGTAGATATAGCTGGAACATTAACAGTTTCTTATGATGGAGCACATTAATGAATAATTATAAAGTGCTCGCTTTGCAATACATTTCGATTTATTTTACCGCCAAGTTTAAAATAGCTATCCCTGACGCGTAACCATAATTGGGAAATACCTTCTTCAGGTCGTTTTTGTCCAGTGTAATTTCCTTTGGTTTCATGATGGCTCATTTAGTATATTTTTATCAATTAAATACAAAAATAATGTATTTGAACAATTCCAAATAATGTACCAATCCTGATGATCTTCCTGTGAGTTTTTTAGATAAACACGTTTCATAACCAATATATTTAAACACTGGAACATGATAACAGATTTAGCGCACTTGCACATTATATATGAAAATGAACTATATTTGGATTGACATCCACAATTCCACCAGGTCGTCTTCAGTCCATTTAAGACGAGTACGACCATAATCTCTGTAAACAGAGGTATAAAAGTCGAACAGGACATAGAGAGAAAAAAAATCAGTCGAAGATGCAACTTTTATTTCATCGAGTGAGCTCCCAAAACAGTATTTTCACTAGTGACGTAGTATGACCGGTTCACTACAGATCACTAGTTAATGCATGACATAAAATAGTTCTGAAATTGTTTATTTCAGTAAAAATATTTTCCGTGAAATAAACAAGAACAATTATTTAAAAAAAGTTATAAAATATATAGGTATCACGTCAAACATCCAGCTGTCACCATGAAGATGATTCAACATTATATTGTTAAAGGGAGGTAATCACTATAGAAAAAAGTAGTTCCACAAACAGTAAAATTTATTTATGGTAAGTTCACTGTTTGAAAAAAGTGGATTAAATTTATTATTTCATTGAGAAAATAATACAATTCACTGGAAAACGTAAAATAAATGTAGCATTCACATAACATAATAAACCAAAGACACGCATTAAACGAACATGAATCACAAGGAAAAATAAAAACAAAGTACTGTACATATGCAACACAACACACATAAATGGGTTTACAAATAGGGGTGCAGTAGCAAAAAGGCCACTGGTGGTAAATATCTAGATTGTGTTCTTTATGTGTGAGTATCTATGTAACAGATCTGGTTCTTAGTTGTGGATTAAATGTTAAGGACATATGTACTCCTTCAGCTGCTGCGAATGAGAGCGAATTACATCAGGTGGTATACGAGTGTGAAAATTTGGAAATTCATTCCTGGGGTCATTATTTTGCCACCCAAGGTATTTTAATCGTCTCCATCTTGCAGACGCTTTAAAATGTTTCAGAAAACCCCAATAATTCGGGAATAGTTCCAAAACTGCCGCGTGAGAAGGCAGGAACATCACGTGTGCCATTCCCGCTCCGTGCATTCCGATCAGTATATCTGTGTTAGTAAATAGCTTCACCTGCTCATTCATCCCCATCTCTTCTAAAACTACTGCGCGAATTACATGTCCTTTAAATACTAATGTAACTTCATCCATAATCTCTTTTTCGTTCTGAAACTTCCTATGTATCATCCCGCCGGTGGTATCTTTCCGTTCAGGATGCGACATGTAGTCTCGCCTCCAAATTAGTGTCACCACTATCTTTTCACAGTCAAGTGATTTAGGTTGTTCTACTCCAAACGCTTGAATAAAAAAATGATAAAATTCATTTACAAATGGAAGTTCTTGTTGTTCGTGGAAGTTAACGGGACTCTCGTATCCAATCACATTCCATATTAATTCTTTAAACACTGCATTAGTCTCTAAGTCCGAGTATCCCGTTACTTTTCCGAATAGCGCATCCCATGTTTCGTCCATAAGTCCAGGCGGTCTGTCATCTAAAAATAAAATGTCCGCTTGTTTTGCATCAAAATGCAATAATTTAGACAGCAAGAATACATTATACCATTCGCAGAGAGTGTGGTATAGATTATGAGCTTCTATTCGCATAACAACTATTGTCACGACATTTTTAAGACTCCCGACGCCGGATATAACATCCGCTGGAGGATATGGGCTCATATTTTCCAACCATTCAGGCAACGGTGATCCTTCTTTGCCAAACAGGAATTTATACTTTGGTATCTTGCCTTTGCAAGGAATAGAAAACATTCGCTTCACTTTGTCAACTCGTGCATACTTCAACACTACAAACTCGTAACCGTATCCGGTAAAATGGGCGTCACATCCGGTTGTTGGGTTTACTAACCATTTTTCAACCTCGATTACAGACTGGTCCGTGCGTTTTTCTAAGAACTTCAAACGTGAGAGGAGGTACACAACTAAAATGACGACAGCTACTGATATCAGTATCCGGTTGCGAGAGTAACGCTTGCACGCCATTTATGACTAGCCGGTGGTCGGATATTTCATATAACGCAAACGTTGTAAGGTCGCCCCTGTAAAAAAGAAGTTGAATAATCAATGCGAATGAAAATAGTACATACTAGTAAATAATAAACAATATAGTACATAATATAGTACATACTGGTAAATAATAAACAATATAGTACATACTAGTAAATAATAAACAATATAGTACATACTAGTAAATAATAAACAATGGTTTAAAAAAGGAAGAATTGAATCGGTAGAATTGAATTGAATAGAAATATATAGTCGCAAAAACAGCTAAGGTCATATAGCGCCTTTTCATCTGGCATTGGTGGAAGAAGACCCCAGAGGCCCCTTCGGGAAATGTTGTTGTACGGGCGGGCACCTGTGTAGAACCACCGATGTTTTTATTTATTTTTATTTTATTTTATTCGCATATCGAGCTGGATAGCTTCCTCTCATTCAGATGCCTATGTCCATGAGGGAACGAACCCAATGCGGCGAGGGGCAAGTGCTTGGAAGTCAGAAAACTCGGCCACTGACGCCACTGAATTGGTAGAGGGAGAGGATATACAAGTCAGCCGACGAAAAAATGCCCAATAAGTGTCTAATTTGAAACTGAATGAGCTCGAACGATACATTTTTTGATCAACTGTTAACGATTTAACAGTTTCTACTAACACAAAAACATAAAGTGCAAATTATTGGTTAAACAGAAATGTAAATAATGCTTACACGAAGTAAGAAAATGCGAAACTTCAAAACATGTCGCAGGGACGTCAATTGTCACGACATGTTGACTTTAGCTCAGCAAAATTATCCCCCAAACGAGTTTCGCAGATTGCATATGACGGTTTGGCACTAAAACAAGACTCTGACTTTTGGCATAAGGTGCTGCTGTTAACATATGTGACCAATATGGATATAAACATCGAACAGGAAAAGTAGCATTCAAGAACGACAGTCAACCACAAACACACACAGAAACAAAGAACAACTTTAAAGATGAACAAAGTGCCATGTTAGACATCACAAACACAAAAGGGTTGACAATAGGGCTACCGCCTTGAAACGGTCAGTGGTAAAAAAGGCCGCTGGGGGTTTAAACCAGGTTCTAGGGTGCACCAAACCTCACACTTACCCTATTGTCATCACAATAAAACGGGACTGTGTAAATAAAGAAATCCAAGCCACGAACTGTTCTCTAACCAACAAGGCAGCATTAATAGGCAATATAAGTAAAACACAAAGATGCTCGTGTAGATATAAATACAACAAGAGGTCAATGACCTTGAAGCTCTACTGATTGATTTTGATTTCAGGAAGTAGTCGCTACAGACTTGTTTTTTGAAAATTTTTTAGCCGTGGCGGCCATCTTGAATTTCCGGCCGACCTGAAATTTTGCTAGGATCAATTAGACATCAAGAGCAACATTCCTGTGAAGTTTCATGAAAATCCGTCAAGTAGTTTCACAGGAATAGTCGCTACAAGTTTTCATTATATAACTCTATGTAAACAAAGATGGCCACTGACAGCCATGTTTAACGTCGAATCAAAATAATGTTTGACTCTGATAACCATCATGTCATGCTGATCATTTTACAAAAAGTCCCATATCAATATCACTTATAGTTTTCAAGACGTAGTCGCTACAAACTTCTTTTTTAAAAAATCTAATTTTAGCTGTGGCGGCCATCTTGAATTTCTGGCCGATCTGAAATTTTGCTAGGATCAATTAAACATTAAGAGCAACATTCCTGTAAAGTTTCATGAAAATCTGCTAAGTAGTTTCAAAAGATTAGTCGCTACAAGTTTTTACTATATAACTCTATGTAAACAAAGATGGCTGCTGGCAGCCATGTTTAACGTTGAATCAAAACAATTTTTGACAAGGACCAACATCATGTCATGCTGATCATTTTACAAAAAGTCCAATATCAATATGAGCCGCAACACACGAAAACGTCCCTTCGGACGTTTAGACGACAACGTCATAAAGTAACAATTTATGACGTCGGCCGGTAATCAGTTAATTACTAGTCAAATATCTCGTCACTTCCGTGTTTTACCTAATTATTATATCATATGGGAATAAGTTTGTTAAGGTGTACCGGAAGTAAATAAAGTCCCATTGAGCCCTGTGTAAATTTTAAAAACCTCCATAGCTGGTCATTTTTCAAAATGAAGTTCAAACTAAGATTCACTTACATACTCTTAGTGATGTGGCCTTCCTCTCTAGAAAACTGGTGAGAAAAGTAGGGGTCATGTGGCATATAAGAAAATAAAATTCTCATCTTTGTTGCCACCGTAAACAAAATGCATTCATTCGGCACCCCTTACATGTATTCTACTTTCATTTTCAAAACCTTCAAGTGATAAATAAAATCAACATATAGCCATGCAAATGGTTCTTACCTCTCACAAACAAGTCAATGAACCCATTTCAGCCAGAAAAACAGACCCTAAATACTCAAAAATGCCTTTTATCACAAGAAAAAGTGACGGATTATATTATTGGGAACTCCTTTCGACTACACCAGGCATGAATACCAAAGTGATTTACTTCCGGTATGCCTTAATATAAATAGTTGATGCCCTAGAAAATGGTAATTGTTTATGATTTTTGTTGTTAATTAATAAACGACGTCGTCCAAGACGCCGACGTCAACGTCAAATTAAATGGTGAATACAATCTTTTAATTTTCAAACTGAGATAAAATTATTTTTAATTAAGATATCAACATAAAATAAAGAGCTTTTTAAAGAGAAAATCACCGTGTTTCATAAACATCACAAAACATAAAATGTAAAAAAATTGTCTGAAGGCTCGTTTTCGCGTGTTTCGGCTCATAGCACTTATAGTTTTCAAGTAGTAGTCGCTACAAACTTGTATTTTGAAAATCTATTTTTAGCCATGGAAGCCATCTTGAATTTCCGGCCGACCTGAAATTTTGCTAGGATCAATTAGACATCAAGAGCAACATTCCTGTGAAGTTTCATGAAAATCCGTCAAGTAGTTTCAGAGTAGTAGTCGCTACAAGTTTTCATCATATAACTCTATGTAAACAAAGATGGCCACTGGCAGCCATGTTTAACGTCGAATCAAAACGATTTTCGACAAGGACCAACATCATGTCATGCTGATCATTTTAGAAAAAGTCCCATATCAATATCACTTATAGTTTTCATGAAGAAGTCGCTACAAACTTGTTTTTTAAAAACCTATTTTTAGATCTGGCGGCCATCTTGGATTTCACATCAACATGAATTTTTGCTAGGATCAACAAGACTTCATGGGCAACATTTCTGTAAAGTTTCATGAAAATCCATTCAGTAGTTTCAGAGGAGAAGACGCTACAAAAAAAAGTTTACGGACAGACGGACAGACGGACGACGGACGCCGCACCACGGCATAAGCTCTGCTGATCTCTGATCAGTAGAGCTAAAAAACAATAGCCTAGAAAGACACGAAGAAGGTACTCAATGGTTTGGCAGAAGCCAGAGCAACAAGAGAACAAACCATTGAGGGCACAACAAGACAAGATTGTAGACGAACATCAAACGTTTAATTAAACTGTTTTTATTGGTCAGCACTAATTGGTGGAAATAAGCATTGCCTCTAAAAACAAATAAAGTCAAAACTGTATTGAGAGATCACTAAAGGAAGAAAGAGCGAAAGTGGTCTCTTAACACAGATTGTCTCATTTCAGTTGCAATTTAATTTAAAACAGTACAATTTGAAACTGAAGCAATGTCCTCTTAAAGCAAGTGATCTCTTAATAGCTGTGATCTCCAGCATGATGACCTTTGACCCAACACCTAATGCATATGAAACATTAATATGCCACTTGACTAACTTATCATAACAGAACAGAACATACATACTATATATCAATCTCATTAAAATCAGACCCTCTATCACGCTACCATACTGTTCGCTACTATGGATCTGACCACGCTCCATTGCAGGTCACGTCAGATTGACTTTATGAGCGGCCAATCAGATTTCAGCCTACAAAATTGTTCGGTATTGACAGCTTCACTGCGCATGTCGCGTTTCAGTAAAACGTTGTGGAGCAGACTACGCTCGGTATTGAAAGAGACAATGTCCGTAACGTTTAGCTTATAACACAACACACAAAGGAATTGCGTTGACAAACTTAATAAACCAACCATTATTGTATATTTACTGAAGAAAAAAAAAAGATTGTTTGACGGAATTTAATAGCGGTACAAAATAATAAAGTTTTGGTGTGGCACGCTAGCAAAGTCGCGAGGGGTATACATTGAAGCTCACAACAATGAAAGGTCTCGGTTAGTAAGGTTTAAAGTGTAAGATTTAACTAAAAATGTGCCAGCTGGATCAAATAAACCTAATAACGTGTGTGACCACCATTTTCACAAATGCAGGTCATAATTCTGCGGCGCATTGACGCGACGTAAGGTCTCGCACCTCTATTATCTCCCCTGAAAGCTCACGGAGCTAGAGACAAAAAGAAAACAGAAAATATTTCTATTTGTTTCTCAATTTTAGGCAATTTTTAATTTGAAAAATAGGTTTTTCTTTGCTTTTGCATACATCTGCATTGTAAACGAAACATGGTACAGAAAATCCCATATTGACATTCGAATTTCAGAAGTGTTTGACCAAAGCACAACATAGTCAGCTACATAGTGTTTGAAATTAGTATTTTCCATATGGGTCACATTAACATGAGCGAGAAAAAACAAAAAACCTGGCTAACTTATGTATTTTATTGTTTTAAATTACTTGTATTGACTATTCTGAAGATATTAAACCAAAAACAATGTCTGCAGCCAAGCTTTGAAGCTCAGATGTTGGAAAAGGCTGTACAGTAACCATATGGGAAAATCAATTGAGGTGTGAGACCTAACGCGCAATAAATGTTGGCCTGCATTCGTGCAAATGGTGGTCACACACGTTATTAAGTTTATTTGATCCAGCGGCAGATCCCTTTGGAGGGGTAGGCAGAGGGGTAGAATCCCCCCAAATTCAAGTTCATTTTATCATTTTTTGTTCATGTTTATTAAAGGTCTTCATCATGATCCCTGCATTGTTTCAGGTGCTATCTCGCTCGCATCAAAAGAGCAGTGGCAGAAAAACAATAACGTGGCTCCAGCGTAAATGGAGTTTCTACGATAGAATTTGCAGCAACTCTGCAGTTCAGGGTGAGAAGGTTCTAGGCCCATTTTCCATATTTTATCTCGATGTACATGGAAGATGAGCCTGGCATGTTCATGCCTTTTAGGCGCCATATAACCTTTTCATGTGTTGGTGCGCCTTAAAACCCCAATTCAATTCAATTTAGTTAAATCTTACACTTTAAACCTAAAAAACTTTGTGATTTTCAATTTAGACCCCTTAACTAGCTTTTATTATTTTGTACCGCTATTAATTTTCTGTATAGGTTTTGAATTCACCTTAAACAATGGAGGGACGTTTCTTTTTTTGACAGTATAGTTATCTTCCATATTCTACACTCTGTAGAATATGGAATCCATATTCTACCCTCTGTAGAAAAAGAATATCTACATGTTTATATATGTTACACATGGTCGGATTACAGTATGTTTGCATACATGATGTTTACATTGTTTTCATGGTCGGATTACAGTATGTTTGCATACATGATGTTTACATTGTTTCAGTTATGGGTCCTGAATTGTCAGTATTTAGCTGGCCTAATAGAACAGAACAGAACAGAACATCACTTTATTAAACTCAAATCACAAGCAGGTGATACAAGAGTATACAATACAAACGTTCTTGTAATAATACACATGACATGGTGTTAGTTTTTACGTTGTTAAATGTAATAGTAATAACAAATATAATGCAATCACTTATATTTTATGGGAAAATAAAAAAATATAAAAACACACACACACACACACAAAAGCAATAATAAAAAATAACGGCTGTGATAGTTATATGTGTGTGGTGATGGTGCGGCGGGGCGGGAGGGGGGAATTCTTTACAAATATTAACCTATTCGTGGTTGCTAATTCTTTAGCTGGTTATAAATTGGATTCTATGCAGTTTTTTTTTTTAATTTGAAGTTCAGTTTGGCCGCATATTGATGATGCTCGCCAAATCAGAAAATACGAAACAGCATAATGATAATGTGTTAACACGATAGTATTTAGCTAAACCAAATAGGCTATACAATAACACATTCATGAGTTAAATCACGCTGAGTCAGGCATATGAAGGTTAATTTTTTTAATCCTCTATGCAGGACTAATTTTCCAAAATAATCCGAATATAAACAAGATAACCGACACTAATAGCTTCCGTCACCGTATTTTACCAACAAGAAAAAACTTCAAGAAACAGATTTTAGATGACTAGGTCGATACACGAGCCAATTTTAAAAAGCGAC
Source organism: Cyrtodaria siliqua (assembly GCA_037043455.1). Lineage (NCBI taxonomy): Eukaryota > Metazoa > Mollusca > Bivalvia > Adapedonta > Hiatellidae > Cyrtodaria > Cyrtodaria siliqua. The sequence continues at coordinate 4,120 of JAWPHD010017196.1, read as the reverse complement.
TTACGGAGACGGACGGACCTCATATTTATTATATTACGACGATTCCTTTACAGGGTGGACATAATTAGTCTTTATCGTTCAAGTATACTTATTTAGTGTCGACAAATCAGTTGTAGCAAAAAAAACCGTAATTGTACAATCCGTAAATCAGTATAATCTTGGAAAACTAGTTTTTGTTGTTTGTTTTCTGCCTGGCATTGCCTTGCCTTACCTTACGACCTTTTTAAAATTAAAATATAAAGAGACACACGCCATGTCTGATTTCCATAATAAAAACGTGTCCATTAATTATAAGAAAAAAATCCAATACACAAATAATCTGAATGTGTATAAGACATACGAGGCACAAATCGGTTTTAATATTTACTTAATTTACTATTCAAATTGACAAAGGGTACTAAATTTACAATGAAAGATCCGAGCGTGACGAATTAGGTTTATGTAGAGTTGTGTATCTAAACGCTTAACAACTAATTGATTGAATTGGGGTTTTAAGGCGCACCAACACATGAAAGGTTATATGGCGCCTAACAGGAATGAACATGCCAGGCTCATCCTCCATGAACATCGAGATAAAATACTGAGAACGGGCCCAGAACCTTCACACCCTGAACTGCAGAGTTATTACTGGTCAGACTACACCAATTCATTTTCCACAGACATACACTCTGTACTGAGTTCCCTAATATAAGAAGCTTTATTTTTGCTTACTTGTTTTGAAAGACATACCTTTGTTTTATCAAAAAAAAACGTTCACAAACCATACATTGAGTATGTTTTGAAAAAAGTTGTTTGGTCGGATGGTGCTGATGCACCTACTTGCATGTAGAAACATGAGGAAAATGTAAAATATACTTCTTTTATTATTATGCAACAAATTATGAATGCATTGCACAAATGTATGATTTAACCTTCATAAGTACTCTCCAAAAGTTTAATTTTAATTTTTTAGCAAAATTTGTTTTGGTTTGTTTACCTTGTCAACCAATCAAAATAGTATGATTATGCGCTCCGAATTTACCTTGGAACTTTTCCCCTGCCCGCTGATTGGTTGTTAATTGGTGTAGTCTGATCTCCTGAATGGAATTGTTTAACGGCTACTGACACAGATCGAATATCCGATTGAATGCACACGTGATTATTACAGTGTCAGGTATAATGCATAAGGACGCGCAAAATAATTTAAGGTCCGGTATCTCTTGTCTTTTAGGGCAACATCTGAATTATCGTTTAAAAAAAAATTCCCCCGACACTTGTGTGTGGTTCTGTCCATGTTACCTAAGCCGATATACATTTGCAATTGTGTATCCAGAGGAGTGGGCATGTTGTTCATCATTGGATTAATGTTTTTTATACATTCTGAAAATGCACCAGAATTCGGCAAATGTCATTAAAGGAAACAAGACAGTCAGAAGGGATGGCATGCATATCAGTTGATACATGTATCTAGCCGTTGGTAACATGCCTGCCCGTTTGCAGTTTTCGTCGTTAAAGGTATCACGCCCTCCCCCACCACGCGCTCAAGATATCACGCAGTTTTCGTCGCTCAAGATATCACCACCCACCCCCTCACCCCCCACCACGCGCTCAATATATCAGTTTTCGACTCTCACGACATCACGCCCGCACCAACCCCAACCCCTGAATCCGCATCTGATTTTAATACATTGAGCCAGCAGAATGTTGAAATCAATATTATGAATATAACTGAAAAGCCGATTATGTTCCTTTGTTAATTATCAGGGTCCTAAACGGAGACCAATAGGGTCGGTCACAGGTAATTGGTAATGGAGGCTTACTTTATATTGCATGTATTATATATTGTTAAGCATAGTGTACGTATGTTAATTAATATTAATACACACTATACTTACACGATACCAAATACATGTCATAAATGGACTATGTCATATACAAGAGAACTTAATTAAAGGAAGGCAAAGGCATATTGGTTTGTTTGAATGGTGTTTTTACGTCATGTTAGCACGTTAGGCCATATATTTGTTTTTGGTAGAAGCAGACCTATTTTCCTGGGTAGAACCAGTACGGTTTATCTCCAGCCATCCGTAAGAATTGACACGTATTGGATGTTATGTCTAAAATCGATGTATAGTGTTACTATAGCATTAATACTGACAGTACAATACTAAGGTGACACACGGCCATCTTAATTTATATCACTTGCATGACTGCAAATCATTATCAATAAATATTTGAACAGTTTTAAACAAACAGATTTGACACATTACAGTTGATAGAACGACAAAGAAAACATGATAACTATAGATTGTATTATATGTGCAGTATACCTTTAATAATACTGAACTGTATGCACTTTGTTTACGTATGACTTGATAAGCCTACAGCGTTTGAGAATAACAAAATAATATAGAATGAAAGAATATTTTAAACCATAACAGAATGAGTTTAAACATACCTTGAGAACATCCATTTTGTCCACAGGTTTTACCTGGCTATGTCCCAACGTGTTAACCTTGTGTAATCAGTTGTGGCGACAGCCTATTGTACTGTGTTAAAATACCCACGGCATAGAATATTATATAGAATGGAGTCTTGGTGTGGAGTCTTGGGGTGGAGTGGAGTGGAGTGAATAATTGGAGTGACTTGGGGCTGTTACCCCCCTTTTGGTACGCAGTATTCAGGGCAACTTGGGGAGTATTCAGTACCCACGGCCCGGGTACCAGTACCCGCAAATTATATTATTTAGTATTCAGTACGCATACAAAAATAGGTACATGCCTTCAAACTATGTTTTCTATGTAAAAAAACTGCTGAAATCTACAAAAATCGTAGGATTTCATGACCCTAGAACAGCAAAACGGTGAGATACAACCTTCAATACAGTTATAAATGTCATTTTATATTACATCTTCATACAATTAGACGAACAAATAGCAAATTGGTTATTTTTTATGAAGAAATTCATGTTAAATATTATTCAGTACTCGGGTCTAAAATGAAGGAGTATTCAGTACTCAGCTCTAAATGGGGCGGGGTGGGTGTCGGGTGGGGTGGGGGAGGAATACCCACACATTTTGTAGTGACCATGGAGTCAATTTTCAAAAATGTTTGAATGTCTGCATGTGTCAACTTTGAACTTGGGTATCTGCGCTATATCCGGTTACAATGTGATACCATCTTAAATAGTGTCCTATGATTATTACTTTTTGAGTTAAGTACACTTTTGAGCGACTACATTATTGGTTTATATGCGTGTCCTATATATCAGTAGACGTTTAATTCAGATACATAAAGTTACATAGAGTGGCCTTAAAACGTAATTAATGTGATGTGTTCAACTATGCAATAATTAAAATGAAGCAATCTATTCCAAAACATCTAATTACCGAAAGCCTGTTATCATAAATGGTGAATTATAAAAAGGGGACGTAACTCAGCACAACATACTACTGTTATAAAAACGTGTCTTTCTCTGTACTGTACCGTTTGGAATGAAGGTTCAAACGAGTCTATATTAAATTTCCCTACGGTTGGTGGGTTTTCTGGAAGGACAGAAGATGTATATAATTCTATATACAGTACTTCTCCATTAGTGTTTTCGAAATTACACCACTATACCAAAGGAAAAAAGACTTTAGCGTCCGATGTTTTTGGAACTGTACCATACGCCTGCCATTTTTCGGAACTGTACTAGCTACCTGCCAATAAATAATGGAACTGTACCGTACTCCTGCCATTTTTCAATACCCGGTCGTGTTTAAAAACCCACAATTATTTTAATAAAATGTTCTGTGGGCTAACATTTGGACTGTTTATTCAGGAAAGATTATATTTTATGGCAGTATGTCTGAAATCTCTTAAACTTGACTATTTACCGAGTACCCGGTCTCTAACTTTCTACAATCACATTTTTTAGCTTAATTTCAACATTTAACCTACCGTAACTCGCATAATATAGGTTCAAATTTCACGGGAATCAGGTGACAAACACAACATTCCTTCCAAAATAAAATGGCCGATTTAATAGTTTACGGCTAACAAGTCATAAAACTAGATTTATTTACCGTTTTGAAACTTGTTTTTTTTTACCGGGAACTGTGCGTACGGCTGCCGAACTGTGCTTACGGCTGCCGGTAAT
>JAWPHD010017195.1:0-45887 GCA_037043455.1 Cyrtodaria siliqua | reverse complement strand
CCCCAAGGAGCTCCAACGAAGGCCTCATGTTGTCAGACACGCAGAACTTTTTCTCCATTAACCACACCAACATGAGCGCCGTCAGCGAGGGGGGGATTCTCCAGGACCTCCAGAGGCAGCAGATGAACGCTCCACCCATACCAATCACCACCTCAGCTCAAGGGACTGCTGATGTACTTGCAGAGATGAGGGCCACCATCGAGGAGAATTGAGACTGCTTGTGATGTGTTGAAGGGACTGCTCAGATATTTCATGTGATTTTTGTTTAAGGGATGAGCTGGCCAGCTGTTTTGATGTTTGCTGTTTATTGTTTGCATGTGCACTTGTGTGTTTGGGTGGTCTCAAAAGCTTTGAGCTTTAATAAACAGCATTTTTATTAAACTACTCTTGACTACTTTTGTTTGTATCTTATATTTGTATTGTTGCTACTGTATTATTTTGTCCTTTTCAGGACCATGATGTAAAACAGCCATTGTGCTGATACATGTTTTTATCCTGAATACATATTTTGAAACAACAACAACAACAAGATTAAAGACCTTTATTGGAACTTCTAACTTTAACAAAAAACCTTCAAGTATTAAACAAGACATGTTTTAAATATAAAGTGCTTTTATTAAAGGTATATAGGCTGTTTAAAACACCCAATCAATTCTACTTGTTGGTGTATGGTTATCCATAAGTGACAATTTAATGAGAATTCGTGAGATAAACGGATTCAAATTTATGTTTATTTAGTTTGTATTACCGTTTGAAAAATCAAGTACATTGTTTACATTTTGTGATCCGTTTGTCTACCGACTAGGTACGGACGCGTACGGCAATAATCGTGGGTAGTCGGCGATCTAAAAATAAAAACAGTCAAAACAAACAAGGTCAAAATTCATCCATTCACCATTGTTGTTGGTATGTATATGACAGATCGATTGTAGCATTGTATGACGAGCACAGCGACTCAGACCAAAGATAATGTATTTTGTGTTTAACAATGTGACACTACTACGCATATTATGCTTGGTTTTCCTCAAAGGAAACAAACACATTTCGATGTTAAGTTTGGCCGCATTAAATACACGAAATAATCGAGCATCGCGGTCGATCAAGTGTTAATTATCCGTTAAGGTGGTGCGGCAAAAACACAGCTTATTCCAAATAATTGACAAAATGGGGCATAATGTATTGGTACTTTAAACCTATATAAAATACACTGTGCAATACCTTGAAATCATATAGTCTAGTATATAACGAACAATACAATAAAGATGATAAAACATTTTTTTAGAATATGTATTTTCAATGGCGTTCGAGAAATTGGTAAGTAAAACAGAACCGAGGAAATATTAATTCGTTTATATACTACCTTAAGTTCCCACACGCCATTTGTTTTGATATTTGAAGCTCGTTCCTGATCACGTGACCAATCCCGATTCCCTTCCGGTTGTTTCCGAGGTTATTTCGGAGATTTACGTTACGGCAGCGGACCGAATGTGTTGTTGATGTTATTGTTATTGTTTCAAATGTCAATAGGTGACCGCTAACAACTTTGATCAAATGTATTATTTTTATTCGACTATGTTGGCTATCAGGTAGTGGAGCTATGAGAAGTGTTCAAGGGGCTTAGTTCAATGTATTATTTAGGTTGCTGTTTGTAAATATAAACAAATCTGCTGACCAAAGCCGCCTATATAGCTTTAATGTAGTATGACATCAAGAATGAATCGTATCACAAATTTCTTTAATAATCTCTCATAACATTTCAATCAAACACAAGCACAATTTGTTCATTGCATTTCCAATACTGGGGCCCCATTAACGTTCGAGTTCCTTTAACAATATCAAATAACATTTACAACAAAGTAATAAACATGAGTATATATAATATGTACAATGCACAAGTGTCTCCTCAGTGTTCTGCACAGTGTTCAGTTGATAGCCACCATTCTCTCCTGCCAGTCCACTGATCCTGTTGGGGAGTTGCACCAATGCTTGAGTAGGTTTCGCTGCCTCTTCCCATCACGTGAGGCTGTGTTGGGGCCTTGCACAATGATAGTGTCCTCCAAGTTCCGTCCTTCTCTCCATGTCCCAGGCTGCAGGTTCCCATCTGGTTGTGCACGGTCCACAAGTCTGTTCTGGAGCACTGGGAAGCGGGTGCGCATCAGGTTGTGGAGGATGCAGCAAGCTTCCACGATGGTTCTGACAGTTTCATGGTGATGTTGCATGGTGGTGAGCAGAATCTGGAACCTGTTGGCCAGGATGCCGAAGGCGTTCTCCACGACCCGTCTTGCCCTGGACAGCCGATAGTTGAAGATGCGCTCTTCATGGGTGAGGTTTTTGGTGCTGTACGGCTTCATGAGGTAGGTCCGCAGTGAGAAGGCGTCATCCCCGATGATGAAGTAAGGCACATCCTGATTGTCATTGGGTAGGGGGTCTGGCTGAGGAAAGGCATGAATCCTGTTCTGGTCCAGCCCACGATGGAGATCACTTTCGTTGTAGATCTGAGCGTCTGAGGATGAGCCATTGCCTGATAGGTCAATGTAGGTGAACTTGTAGTCAGCATCCACCATGGCAAACAGGATCACGCTGTAAAAGCCTTTGTAGTTGTAGAATTCTGAGCCAGAGTTACGAGGAGCTTTACAGGCCACGTGCTTGCCATCAATGGCACCAACTGTGTGGGGAAAGTTCCATCTCTGGTACCATTGGTCAGCCAGGTCTCTCCATCCTTGTTCAGTTGTTGGGCAAAACAAGACTTCATCTGTGTACTCCTCAATGATGGCCTTTACCACTTCTCTGACTACCACACTGATGGTGTTGTGGGGAACCCTCCAGGCGTATTGCATGTTTCTGTATGTGTTACCAGAGGCCATGTGCCGTAGGGTGATTGCCACTTTGAGACCAGGTTTCAGGCTTGCTCGGTAATTGGTGTCTTGCTTGGTCAATCTGGGGGTCAGCCTCTGTACAACTTCATCAAACATGGCTGCTGGCATCCTCATGAAGTGCTGGAAGGCTCGTGGATCCTCATTCCTCAGCTCCACCATCAGCTTGTCATACAGTCCATGTTCAGGCCTTCTCAGTATCCACTGTCTGACCCACACAACTCTGTCTCTCCTTCTCTCTCTTCTCCTTCTGTCAACAGCTTGTTGCAATCTGAGGAGGTTCTGATTCTGCTGCTGGACTAGTGCACCAATCATAGCAAGTCTCTCAGCATCCATGGTAGTACAGTTTTACTGTAACTTTGAGCAAATTCGAATGAGGTCTGCACTCAACGGCAGCTCGATTCCAAATGGGCTCCTGGTCCATTTCTCCCCGTATCTATAGCCAAATTCTGGTCCCGCTCCGACACCTCCATACCAACGCCAAACCAAAGTTCATCACCGCAATGGATCGCTGCTTCAACGCCCGACACCGTTCCAGCAATCCGTGTCCGCTCGTAAAACGCTTACAACCGCTCCACCAAAGTTTGTGCAACGTTTAATCACCGCCCGGGCAAAGCTGGCGAAGCAGCGGTGGTCCAGCGTTCAAGATTTCTGCGTTGGCCTAGCGGACCCAAGCGTCCACGAACTTGCGTCTAGCGGTGCCAAACTTTGACTGGGCGTTGTTGGAGCGGTGGTGAACTTTGCCGGAGCGGAAAATTGCCCGCTCCTCACCGCTCGCAATATTTTGGGCAGCTCAAAACTTTCGGAGCGGTAGGAGGGACCATAAGCGGTGGCCGAGCGTATACGGCGTTGCCTTAACGGGGGCCAACTTCTGGTGAACGGTAACGAGCGGTGATGAAATTTTTTCACCGCTCCAGGAACGCTCCAGCAAAGTTCTTGCGGTGGGACCGGGCCTTTAGTAGTCTATATTAGTAGTCTATATTAGACATGAGAATCATGGTTCTTATGGTAGTATGTACGACCCCCGTACGCACTTTTTCGGCGAGGTTTCTGAAGGCATCACGCAATGCTTGCATAAACAACCACCGTTTTTCAATAGAACAAACCGTCAATACCACAGCTGCATGCAGAAAACTCACCAAAGAAAGAAAAATACGCCGAAATTGTTGGTGATCGAAGGCCACTGTTTATATTCGGCATTTCCAAACAAGCCTAGATCTACGAAGTATTTTTTTCTTTGGTGAGTTTTATGCATGCACGCGTAGTATTTAAGGTTAAATCTATTGAAATACGGTGGTTGTTTATGCAGGCATTGCTTGATGTCTTCAAAACAAGTCTTGATGGGTTCGACCCTGATACCTACTTATTCTATCAAGCGTGGCATCGTTGCTCTATGGTAGGTACACACCATAAGAGCTACGATTCTCGCAGCTAAGCTTATATCTGTTGTTTGTATTTTTATGGTTTTACAGAAAAGTAAAATTACTCCCACATGCTTTACCGTTAGAGTGTGTAATTTTGTATGTATTATCGTTGCATTAAAGTCAGAATATGCTTATTGTTAACCTTAACGGAGATGATAGAGACATTGTGTCAAGTATGGTGTGTAATATTACCATAAAATTTCCATTAAATCCCCCAATGTACCCAGCCGTTAATAGAAACAACTGATTAAAAACGTACGCTTCGTTAAAAATGTACGCTGACTTTTTAACTCTTGTGTTTACATAAACATTACCTGTGCTATAAATAAACCAACTGGGTCTGCACACTTCCTGTGTTGTGCTTAGCGTCGGTGCAGCGTGTAGGGGATACAGCGTAATTAGTACACAAATATTTATTCGGCATAGAGTGTACAGTTTAATTTTATTCAGTTTATTTGTTCTTGTATATATTTACTTTTTTATATACCCGTTTTCGGGCATTTGTTGATTTACATATATAGTTTATATATTACTACCATATCATCCCTTATTTTTTAATAGTTTTATCTTGATATATTTACATTATTTTTTAATTAATCCTTCATTTCTTCATCTTTCATCAGTTTTTGCGCACAATATGACCTATTTATGTGTCGACGTGCCGTAAAACACCATTCATTCAGTTTATTTGTTAGCGCAATTCTTTAAGTTGTTACACTTCCGAGTGCTTCGTCAACTGTTTCAGTTGATCTGTTAATAAGCATTTGTGGAGTACGTGGCCCAGTGGTAGAGCGCCGAACTCCAGATCCAGAGGTCGTGGGTTCGATCCTTGATAAAATTTATCCTTGAGCAAGATAATTAATCCACACAGTACTGGTTATACCCAGGAAGCCATCGAGAGTGATTAATCTAAGTTGCAAGAACTTGTTTCGCAATCGATGTAAAATAAATATGTTTAAACTAATAAGCATTTTCTGCCTTTAAGGGTCAGTGGCACCAGTGAGTATCGAACACGTAATATCCAATTCAAAGTCGAACGTGCCACCGCACTCCTGTGGATGTTGGGCAATGACATATTTAGAGATGATATTTACAACTTTATAATCCATAATTACCGAGACAAAGGTCTTTAAAATCTGGAATATAACAGCCTAAATGCTCACAGTTTCGGTGTGTATTACCGCTGATAATCAGAAATCCCCTTTATTTTATTTTTACGTAAATACCTTGGATTAGTTTTATACCGCATTCGTCCTCAGTAAGGATCGCCTCGACGATATCAAAGTCCACACACGTGCGTGATCGTAAATCACTAAAATAGAAACATTATATATACGCACCTAAAACTTTAAACAAAATATGTGAATGCATGTTTGCCACAAAAATACATTGCAGATCTGAAATTATAAAAAAATGCACAACATTTTATGCATTGTTATCTTGTTATGCATTGTTATCTAAATACTCGTTATATGTTAACAAATAGTGGTAGATCAATATTAAAAGGAACCGTCCTCTCAGGATGTTGATAGACGTCATCGTTTGGTCAACAATCTGCCCAGTCATCGTACATTCAAGGAGGAATGCATTGTGGTGACCTGTAAATGGGTCAACCACTAAACATGCAGTGCGTTGCAATGATATTTCACTCATAGTAAATTTTATTATTTTAAACACACTGTTTGTCACGACATACAGCCATCAAGCACCCTTCATCAAGTATGAGGGACAACAGCAGAACTGACGGAGGAAAGAAAGATAGGCAGGGGCGTAGCTGGGTGAACTTGAACTGTACGCCAGACGGGGTTTCAAGGGGACAACCGCCCCTTGGTCAGTGGGGCTCTTGACGATCGTACATCAGAAATCAGTTTTTTTAGCTTAGATTAAATGTACATGTATGTATAATTCAAGCGAAAGAAAGGGTCACATGTAAAAGTCAGTTCAAATAGTTTACATGTATTTATATTTTGTATAACAAACTTAAGATCGGGAAAATAAGGGCGCAACGATTCTGCTGGAAACATTTTACCACTAAAACACTACTCCACTTCGAACTTTATTGCATTTTTGGACCATTTATCTTTTGCATTTTTTCTGGCGAACTGTATGCCCGGGCGTATGGGCGTATGCCTGGCTACGCGCCTGATAGGGGTACCTTTACCAAAAATAAAGGCTTCTGGCGACTATTTGCTGCAACTCTGCGGCAAACATTGCTGCAAAGCTGTGGCAGACAAGTTGCGGTACACTTTTACCATGCAAATGAGGTCTGCGGCAAAGTTGCAGCAAACACATATGCAAATGAGGTTCTGGTGATGTTCTGGCGATGGCGATGTTCACCGCAACTTTGCTGCAGACCTCATTTGCATAGTAAAAGTGTGCGGCAACATTGCAGCAAACTTCATTTGCATAAAATGTTTCTCTGCAATGTTCTGGCGATGCTTGTGGTGATGTTTGCTACAAATTTGCGGCCATGTTTGTAAACACATCGCGGTTTTTTTTCTTCAAAATAAATACTGGACTGGAATTATGAAATAGAAAAATGGTGCCCGTTTGTAAAAAAATAAAATTTAGCTCAAAAACATGATATTTGTTCACTATTTAAGATATATAAATAAATCGACACGATTTAAATAAATCTCTCATTCCACATTACTCCCATTTTTATGGAGATGTCGAGCGCTGTCATTACTGCCATACTCTCATTTTTATTTCTGCATTACTCCCATATTTATGGAGATGTCGATCGCTGCCATTCCTGCATTACTCCCATTTTCATGGCTGTGTCAAGCACTGTAATTCCTGCATTAATCCCATTTTTCATGGAGATGCTGAGCGCTGTCATTTCTGCATTACTCTCATTTTCATGGAAAAGTTGATCGTTGTCATTTTACAGTACTCTCATTTTCATGGCTGTGTCAAGCACTGTCATTCCTGCATTAATCCCATTTTCATGGAGATGTTGAGTGCTGTCATTCTTGAATTACTCCCATTTTATGTAGATGTCGAGTGCTGTCATTTCTACATTACTGCCATTTTCATGGAGATGTCGAGTGCTGTCATTCCTGCATTAACTCCCATTTTCATAGAGATGTTGAGCGGTGTCATTTCTGCATTATTCCCATTTTCATTGAGATGTCGAACGTTGTTGAGCACTGTCATTACTGAATTACTCTCATTTTCATGAAGATGTCGAGCGCTATCATTTCTGCATTACTCTCACTTTCATGGAGATGTCGAGCGTTGACTTTCCTGCACAATATTTATGTAGCTGTCGAGTACTGTCATTCTTGCATTTACTCCCATTTTCATGGAGATGTCGAGCACTGTCATTTCTGCATTACTCCCATTTTTATGGAGATTTCGAGACGTCAATTCTGCATTTCTCTCATTTTCATGGAAATGTCGAGCGCTATTATTTCTGTATTACTCCCATTTTTATGGAGATGTCGAGCGCTGTCATTTCTGCATTACTCTCGGTTTTTATGGAGATGTCGAGGGCTGTCATCTCCGCATTACGCTAATTTTAGTGGAGATGTCGAGCGCTGTCATTTCTGCATTACGATTTTTTTTTTATGTCGAGCACTGTCATTTCTGTATTACTCCCATTTTCATGGAGCACTGTCATTTCCGCATTACTTCCATTTTCATGGAAATATCGGGCGCTGTCATTTCTGCATTACTCTCATTTTTATGTAGCTGTCGAGTGCTGTCATTCCTGCATTACCCCAATTTTCATGGATGTAAAGCGCTGTCATTTCTGCATTACTCTCATTTTTATGGAGATGTCGAGCGCTGTCATTTCTGCATTACTCTCATTTTTATGGAGATGTCGAGCATTGTCATGCATTACCCTCATTTTTATGGAGATGTAGAGCGCTGTCATTTCTGCATTTCTCCCCATTTCATGGAAATGTCGAACAGCATCTCTAACAGTAGCAGTCCAATGGGCACTTGATGCCTGAATATCTTAGAATCCAAGACCCTACACAGACCCACAAACGTAAATATACACATGTACCTATTCATAATTTTGATAGAGCATCATCAAAAAAAACGACCTATCAGTGACCGGAAATAAGACATACCTAATACATTCTGGTAGGTAATAAACTTGGTCTTTATCCTTGATGTTCAACCAAGTTTACTGTTAAATTTAAGGTATCTACAGTATTATTCTTTTAAAACCATGCATATTTCTTGCAAATTCATGCAAACTGATTCAATATATGTATCCTTTAAATCAAAATCTTAAGAATTATCGTCTTTTTACTCTGCCAAAGACTTTTGTTTTACTATAGAACCTAAGCATAAAATCCGAGTAACCCAAATGTATCACCTACTGAAAATAAAATAAAATCTCAACATCTATGCAATAGAAAATTATGAGAGATCAGGTTATGGGTCTGATGGCCTAGGGCTTATTCCGAAAGTTCCAGGTGACTGTTACTTAGCCAGCAATTACGGGTTTCTGAAGATGAAAAACTTGCTATTTTCTAAGATATAAAAATAAAACAGTTAATATAAACTTACAATATACAGTTGTGAAACGTCCTTTTCAGAATATAACAGTTACTCAAACTAAACACATTCAAATCCATTGTTTTAAATTCTTACATTTTCATTGCAAAAAAATACCACAAGTTCATGAACACGTGTGTTGCTAATAGAATAACCGCAACAGAATACTGCATGATACTGCTTCAGATCAAAGGAAATTGCATAATACCTGGTAATAATAATTAACTGATTCAGTGAGCAAGATTATCCAACATTTTTTCACTCTATTTCAAAGTGTGTGTTTCTACATGACTGTACCGTTATACTATTCTGAGATTAGCATTAATTATCTCTTTCATTAATTAACTTTTAAATACATGTTATGTTACATGTATGATGTTATGTTACATGTATGTGTTCTTTTTCAAAGTAGATATACATTTTTATATCTGTTAGTTAGTTAGAGAGTTATTTTGTACTAATTCACAATAACTTAACTATTAAATTGACTTAGCAAAACAAGTTTTTGAAATATACAAAATGTCTGCATTAATAAAGCAGCGATACATTTGTATGAAACGTTACCTCACTAACAGAGTTTAAGATCCTCAAAGTAAAAACTAGCAAAATACATGAAGTTTAATAGTTTGCAAGCAGTTGTATGGGAAAAGAATAGTCTGCATGCATTTGTATGGGAAAAGAACAAAGCACTCGTGAAATATCAGTTTTCTCACTTCTCGATGAAAATAAATCCTATATTCACCCCAAACCGACAAATATCCTCTTAGAAACATGAAAACGAAGTAAGATATAAAAAGCATACCTGTTCCGTCAGCAACAGTCAACTGTGTGTTTCTTTTTTTAGTTTTGCCCAAAGGATAAGGAAATTGAAGTTAATTTGGCTCATCATTAAAAAAAATCCCTTTATTAGTTTAGTCTCTAACCTCCTCGAGCCACACTTCCTTCTTCGTGTGCGTGTACCGTGTACTTATAGGGGTAAATAGTCGGTAAGTCAAAGTATGAGACGGCAAATTAACTGTTTAATGGTTATATGCCGAAAGGAAAATGAAACGCATAATCGGTATTTCCGCTATATTGTATGTTTAACATGGTAATGTTAATCGAATGGTACAGGGCGACATTAGGTCTGTCCTTTCGGAAAGAAGGTTTAAACAGCACCGAACACACCAATGGTTACCCCGTTAAAGTGTCATTATCTACAGAATGCGCATTTGGCTCAAGCTGGTAAGCAAACTTAGGCTTTAAACGTTGCAGTCTCTTAACATTAAACACAATACTGAAATGGCTTGACTTTTTCAAGCGAAACTTCAACATTTATGAATTTCTAGTAACAAAGTATAGTATGATTAAAAGGTCTACTACATGACAGAGTTTTCCTTTCTGTAATACGTTGTAGCCGCTTTTTGTGGAAAACACGTTGAGATATATCTGGAATATTACGTTGAATTAGGTGTGTATAATAGTGTAGTATAGGCAATATTTTGATTATGCGTTTCTTTTTCCTTTCAGTATATGATGCGAGATTGTGTTGATCATCATATATCAGTTTTATCCAACGAGTTTACTAATTAAATTCAATATTAAATGGGCACGAATGAGGGATTATATATTTAGCATATAACTCCAACACAGTCACGTAACGTCCATCCGCAGTGACACAAACAGCACTGGTTGTGTAAGTTCCATCGTCTCTCGTCAATATGCTACAATGCGTTGTAGACTAATTAAGAAAGATGTTAGCTCCCAATGTTTCTTTGGTGTTTTCCGTTTAAACAGGACGCGCAGCAGTGTGGACTCGCACACAATCTGGTACAGATGTAAGCTCGTAATGCCTGACTAGAAATAAAAGGTATACTTCCTTTTTTTCTTGTATCACAGACCGCCCGCTACAAAGTTAATTCCTGTTGTTTTGGTTCACATGTGGAAACCCATTTATGTGTATGAGAGTCAGAGAGAGCCCATTTCCACTGTCACACTGCATAATAACAATACGCATATATTAAATATGTGCATTATGTCTTTAACCTCAGGATATTGTACGTGTGTTTGCTTGTACATGTGTCAAAAAGCACGATCAAGCTATAGTTATTCGTTATTTTTGTTCAGTTCAAATTATGCATACGACTACATTCATAACATTCATCTAAATATGTTTACGATAATCTCATTGGTTCTCTCTTCATTCATTTATACTTCGATTTCGATATTAAAACTATTATGTATTCATTCAGTTTTAGTTGTAAAGCAGCGGCCGATTAAAAAAAAAAATTCACAGGTGCTTATGACATTCTGTACACGCCGATATGATATTCTGAATGACGATATTACCATTAGCTAAGTCTAATCATTTTGTACACTCCGATATGATATTATGAATGTCGATATTACCATTAGCTAAGTCTAATCATGTTGTACACTCCGATATGATATTCTTAATGACGATATTACCATTAGCTAAGTCTAATCATGTTGTACACTCCGATATGATATTCTGAATGACGATATTACCATTAGCTAAGTCTAATCATGTTGTACACTCCGATATGATGTTCTGAATGACGATATTACCATTAGCTAAGTCTAATCATGTTGTACACTCCGATATGATGTTCTGAATGACGATATTACCATTAGCTAAGTCTAATCATGTTGTACACTCCGATATGATGTTCTGAATGACGATATTACCATTAGCTAAGTCTAATCATGTTGTACACTCCGATATGATGTTCTGAATGACGATATTACCATTAGCTAAGTCTAATCATGTTGTACACTCCGATATGATGTTCTGCATGACGATATTACCATTAGCTAAGTCTAATCATGTTGTACACTCCGATATGATGTTCTGCATGACGATATTACCATTAGCTAAGTCTAATCATGTTGTACACTCCGACATGATGTTCTGAATGACGATATTACCATAAGCTAAGCCTAATCAAGACTTCCCTACACCATGCGAGTAACGTTGTGTTTTTTTGTGTTTGTATGGTGTTTTACGCCATTAGGTTATATTAGCGCGATTTTTTTGTGGTGGAGGCAGACCACTCACTTTTCCCGGGTAGAACCGATACTGTACACCTCCCGCCATCCGTAAGAATCGGCACTTCCTCACTTACAAGTCGAGCACCCAGTGGGATTCGAACACGCAGCGGTGAGACGAGTGAAGGTTTACAACGCAACGCCGTTAACCCCTCTACCACAGAGACGATGTTTATGAACTATTTAAGCAACATACATAGATATCAACAGCTCTTACCACTGGGTGACGAAACCACGTGACTTTTTGATCCGTTTCGCGGTAACAAGGTGTAAACAAAACGATCCGTTTCATGTAACGAATTTTCTTCAAATAAAGCGCATATACCCGTACAAAGTGAGCTCTTTCCTTCGCAGCAAAAGGCATTTTTGTTCATTTATTACTTTCTGAGACTAGCCTACCCAAAATGCACACGGTCATAGATTGATTTTGTTTCCAAGACTTTGACCCCAGAATCAGAATCTCAGAAAGAACTAGATAAATCGAATTAGCATTTGCGGCAGGGGAAAGAGCTCACTTTGGAGCGGTACGGGCACTTTAGTTGAATACAAATCTATATGTTTAAAAAGTTAGATGCGAACTCCTACCTGAATTGAGCGTTTTTTTACAATTTGTTTTATTTGAAACCGATCAAACAGTCACGTGGTTTCGCCATCCTGACCAGAACGTGTCAGCGACTGGAGAATGGTATCGTCACATGCTTTTATATCTCAGTGATTCTCATTGTGGTGGCAATTAACCATATCATCAAAGCTTGAGAACTGGGATCAATAGGGCAAAGAACTGCATGATGCACCTAGCTGGCTGCCACCAAACCAAAGATCTATGAGAGACCTGACAATCACATGTCCAGGCTAGACGGCTACTTGCAGCTATTGATGACACGGCAGGCTAGACAAGAATGAGGTTTAAGTCTAGTAAATCCAGATACATGGTGGTTAAGAATGGAAGTGTCATACATCAATTTAGAATGAAGATACAAGGTGAAGACATACCTTTCATCACAAACAACCCTATTAAATGTTTAGGGAAGTGGTTAGATTATAGCTTGTCGGACAAGAACAGCATCAGCTGGATGAAGCAACAACTCTAAGGGAAATTGACAAATCAGGTCTCCCAGGAAAGTTCAAAGCTTGGATATACCATCATGGTATATTATGACCAATGATGGCATATTGAAATCCCTAATTAATATTACAATAAAGAAGTTGAAGCACGTGAACAACAAGAATCCCAAAAGAAGGGTATACCTCCATCATTCATCAGGATTTGATGATATGGCAGATCCTGGAAAATACAGCCACCCTCTTACATTCGTGTTGGAGAGTACATGGTCGCGAAAGCAAGGCTCCTCTGACCCTTGGGGATTTCAAAGATAAGAAAAACATGCCGTGGAACACGCTGGAGATGGACTCATGCACAATGACATTGTCGGCACAACCAACATAACAGAGAAGGGCTTGGGACGCGAACTTCACAGCATTGGAAATATGCTAGCACATCGGACATAAAACGTATAGCACAAAAGGAAATCCAAAAGGTCGAGAAGAAAGTGCAGTTCATATGTGATCCCAAGGAAGTTGCACCAAGTGGTCACTGCTAGAAAGAAACTTACAAGGACATATGTAGGGAATTCTGAACCAATGTGACTGCAATTTCTTGTAATGTCAGTGACTGCATGGGGACAAGTATTGTGAGGTGGCCGTGGAAAAATACTGATCTGCACTGAGGTGGTACAAACAGCCCTTGGTCCAGATATTGATATCTGAAGTATTAGCTGGCATTAATAATGTCTTGACTCTTTTTTAATTGCTTTAATTATATAAAGAGCAAGATTGTTCACAATATTCACACTTGTAAAATTTAATATTTAAACCAATATTCAATGTACATGAACGCACTACACGTTCAGTATCACAAAGAGCGGGAAATGTAGTGAGAATTGAGTCAATCGTGAACGCTCGGCCAATCCCGTCATTCTTCGTGATCCCGCCTCGTGTGTATCACGGCGCTTCGGTATGTTCAAAATCTTTACATTCTGTTAGCCGGAAGGCAACGGCACAGAAAAAGGTGCTCTGTTACTATGTAAACAATACAGCCCCTACCCACACGTGTTGATGTGTAATTTGCGTTGAGTGTTTGTTTTTTACGATGCAGATGAAGGTTTTATCACTGCTTTCACGTGAATAAACTATAGATGGAGCAATCGGCTAAATGACATTGCAAAAGGTTGGAGATAACTTTGATTTTGAATGCAAATTCGTTTTGTCGGGAATCTGACGAGCGTCACGCTAGTATGACGTAACCAATATGGAAACCTGCGTATTACATTCGAGTCATGCTGCGAAGCAGTGTACGAGATGTTGCGAATGAGAATTGAGTGTATTATTGAGTATTTATAATATATTTCGATTGTTGTACTCGTTGACTTGTCAGTAGAACTGCCTCGTTCCGCTTAACTGATTTTGCTAAACATTATCATTATGGTTGAGAAGTAGCTAATTTGAAGACACCAATGTCATCAGCATATTAAACCGATAGTTTTTGTTTTAGCTAAGCATGATGAATTCTGGTTAGATAATATGAAGTTCCTGAAATGAGTATGAATATAATAGAATAGAATATAATAGTGCTTTATTACCAATAAGGGCCCACAAGGGGCATAATACAACATGTCAAATTTATCAATTAAACAATGTGAATACAATACTAATAATACAATAAGAATAACAAGGGAAAGATATATGAAATATAGTTATATTCATTATTATTATTGATATGCAACAATTTACTAGATTGCAAAAGGCAACATGATTAAATAAGAGTGCATTCAGATAAAAGTCAGTCTGCCCAAGATTGTGTCCTCCTCGTGCACGATGCAGAAAAACAAGTACAGCTAGTTGTTTAATTGCAACGAGCACCAAGGGTAGATACTAAAAGGACCAAGGGAGACACTTTTGGTTAAGTTACACTCAGAATAACAATACGATGTAATGTTGCAGCATCAGGATATAATAACCTGGTAGTAAAGATAAATACTGCACTAGTAATAAGTAACATGTTTGGACAAGAGGAATAAACCATGGAAACAATTTAAGACAGTATTCTTCCCACAGTATCCCTCCAAATCCAAAGTCCAAATCGTAGACACATTAGTTTATTTACATTTTTATAAATGTCAATTATAATTTAACGATAAGGAAGGATGCTAACTACCGATTACAATTGACATTCATTTCTATTATCTATATTTCATATTTCCTTTCTGAATAGGTAAACACCTAGATGAGTGGTGCTTCATATGTCATAAGTGCCAAAAGTACCGCGGTAGAAAAAGTAACGCGTTTACCCTAAATTTCTCACGCGTTACTCCCTAATTCTCCAAGACAATCTAAAAAGTAATGATGATTCAACATGTTCTAACGAGTTAGACATAAAAAAATAATAGTATGCGTTAGTTTTTACATGTTTTTCAAACAGTAACGCATTACTTGGTTTAAGCAATTTTCGCATTCTGGTTAGATTCCCGTTGGGTCCATGGGTGGTCCACGGTGTGTTCACGGTCTTTTAAAGCCCTCTCTAAATACCTTTTCGGGCAATGTACTGTGAACATATGCCATCCTTCCGAGTGGGTGTTAAGCCTTCGGTCTCGTGTGCAGGGTGTCCAATACCATGTGCTCGTTAAAGATATTGCTGAACTTCTGTGTTAATCATGGATAAAAGAACAGCCTGTATACCCGGTCTCGAAACGAGGCTGCCGTGATAATCGAATTGATTGTGTCGGTTTGAAAACATGCCAGTGAGAAATCATATGCGCGAGTTAAAATATCTGCACTTGTTTGCTAAAATATTTTCTTTTTTTTTTATTTATTTAAGAATATTTTATTGCCTGATGTTATTAACATAAATACTTGTGATACAAAATTACAGTAATAAATAACATTTACAACGAGTTATCACAACATCAGTTACGGTCCTTTCCAAATAGGCAGAGTTCAACAAAATGGTTATATCAATATCTAGTTAAACAAAGCAAAGAAATAATGTTTTAACAATAGTAATCGAAAGGAAAAGAACAGAGTGACGAACTCATTATTGTTTCGTAGGTTATATGGATTTATTTCATTAACTAAAGAAGGAAATAATTCGTTTAAATATAGTGGTAAGTCGCCATGTTTTACTTTATAAACCAAAACTAATTTTTGGATAGTTCTGCGATTCGCAAGTGATAACCACCCGATTTCGTTCAGTAAATTGTAAATAGAAACAGAACGTGTGAGACCAGTAACTACTCTTGCTGCATCATATTGTATTCTTTCTAAAGTATCTTTTTCATAAGTTAGTACAATTGTCCCATATTATTGATGCATATTCTAAAATAGGCCGTAAATATGAAATGTATATTTGGTTGAGAGTTGTTCGTTTTAGCTTAAATTTAATCATTCTCATTGATCCTAAGACTTTGTTTGAAGAACATACAATATTTGATATATGCTCATGCCAAGATCCATCACGACTGAGTGTGACTCCAAGATGTTTATGATGTTCAACAAAATTTAACAGAGAAGCATCAAAATATAAGTTGGGTTGAATGGCATTTGAAAGAAAGAATAACATGGCTTTAGTTTTTGACGGATTAAATTTAACAAGCCATTGTTTTGACCAATCCAGGATTTTCTGCAGGTCATTATTTAAAGTGCTTTCCATATAACTATAATAACTAGGGTCCGCTGAGGATATAGCTAAAGCACTATCGTCAGCGAATAATCGAGTAGTGCTAAGAAGTGAGTCTGCATTGTCATTAACGTAAATTAAAAATAAAAGAGGTCCAAGTACAGAGCCTTGCGGAACACCGGCATTGAAGGGTTTAACATCCGAAAAGGAGGATCCGACAAAAACTTTCTGACTACGATCTTCTAAATAGCTAGATAACCAATTGAGTAAGTTTCCTGATATACCATACTTCTGGAGTTTAAAAATAAGTCCTCGATGCCAAACCCTATCAAATGCTTTAGAAATATCACAAAATATCATGCAAGTTCATTTCTTTTCGTCAAAGGCTTTACGAATTTGGTTGTATATATCAATCAATTGAAATACCGTGGAGTGACCGGGTAAGAAACCTGACTGTTTTTTAAAAATTAAATTATTAGAATGAAAGAAAGTATACAAATATTTGAACACTACACGTTCCATCACCTTTCCGACACAACTAATCAAAGAGATTGGTCTATAATTTGAGGAAATATCCTTTTCACCATTTTTAAATAAGGGCATAACGTTTGCTAATTTCCAACAACTTGGGTACACATGTTCTTGTATAGATCGGTTAAATAAAATACAAAGTGGTTTACATGTCGTCTTTGATGTTTCTTTTAACATACGGTGACTGATCTCATAGGGTCCACTAGCTTTATTTGTAATTAGGTTAGACAAAACATCTGATATATTGGTTTCAATTATAGAAATATCATGAAGGGAACTATTTGTCTTAAGTTCAAAATTAGGCAATGTCGCCTCTGAATCATCGAGTGAAGATATTGATGCAAAGTAATCATTTAATGTGTTTGCCTTCTCTAAGTCAGACACAGCGTATGTATCGTCACTATTTTTTAATGGTGGTATAGCGCCGCAGCTTTTTTGAATTTCCATTAACTAACAATTTGATAGTTTTCCAATAGTTTCTTGGATTGTTCGATCTGAAATCAGACATAGTAAACTCAATGTTGTTAAAAAATGATTATTTGGCATATTTTTCATGTTATTCACTTTGTTTCGAAGGTTTTTAAATATTTTCCAATCCGAGGACTTTCCAGTACTAACAGCAATACGTCTATGTCTATCGCGTTTACGAGAAGTTCGTCTAATTTCAGTATTATACCACGGCCTATCATTTGGACGGATTGTCACTAGGTTAGTTGGAATACATTCCTCTGCGATATTAATAAATCTAGATATAAACGCGTTGGTAGCATCATCAATTGTTCCAGCTTGTAAAAAAGACCAGTCAATAGATCTGACCATGCATGTTATTGAATTTATCGAAATCAGCACGTTTGTAATTCCAGATTTTCCTCTTATATGGGATATTTTGTTGAAGATCGCTATTAATAAATGCAAATGTACAGAAATGATCGCTGATGTAATTTGGAGTTTCAAAAATGCCAGATTCATGACAGGTTATGTTGTTTGCAGCAGCTATTGGATCAATTAACGTACTAGAATTATTAGTTACACGTGTTGGTACGGTGATAACATTTGTCAAATTGTTGAAAGAAAGTAAATCCCGAAATTTGTGATTTGAAGGGTTCAGCTGGTCTTCGTTTATGTCTCCTAATAGTATAATATTATTGTTAATTTCGGCTGCTTTTTCTAAACAAATATTTAGTCTATCCCAAAATTCTACACTATAATGAGGGGGTCTGTAAATTGTACATACTAAAAATGACTGACTATTGTCTCTTATTTCTACCCACAGTGATTCAGGGGGGAAAAATCAAGTAGGAACAAACGTAACACGGTCTTTAATTTTAGAATGAATTTAGCTAATCTCGTTATAATTTCAAGGAGGAACGCGTTAATTATGTGTCATGCATCACGTTAGTGAACGTCCTGGATAGCTAGTTTCTACGCGTTAGAAGAGGTTTTACCCGGTCCAAGTAACGCGGTAGAAAATTGACAATAATTGCTTATTTGTAGGAATGTAGCGACACAACAAAACCATCTTATTATTGAGAGTTCTGAAAAACTTGAATAAGGGGGAAAGAATTATCAAAATTGGACGATAAACAAAGAATATATGATCATTTGAAGTTCTGTTGAAACGGATATAGAAGCCGCCATTTTGAGAGCTATGACATCACAGTTCTAAATGACCATATATGGAATATTCATAGGGGAAAATTACTGTATGAAAAATATGTATACTTAATGGCAATAATGCTTTATATGATCAGTAAAGGATTTTGCGTTCATTTGCAGTGGTTTTAATGGCTTTAAATGCTATTTATCCATATATGGTAATTTAGAACTATGACGTCATAGTTTTCAAATTGGCGACTCCCATATCCGTTTTAGAACAACCTTCAAATGGTTATATCTTTTTTGTTTATTATATGATTTTGCTAATTATTTCGCATTTTTCCAAGTTTTTCAGAACTCTCAATTATTGAGCTTGTTTGGCTGTGTTGCTACATTCACTTTAAACATATTTCTTTTACATCGATTGCGAAACAAGTTTTTGCAACTTATATTAATCACTGTAGATGGCTTCCTGTGTAGAACCGGTACTAAGCAATGTGGATTAATTATCTTGCTCAAGGATTAATAACATGACCACGGCGAGGATCGAACCCACAACCTGTCGATCTGGAGTCTGACACTCTACCACTGGACCACGCATTCCACTCAAACAAATAGGGAAAATCTATTCTCTAACGTGGTAGAAAATCGGGAGTAACGCATTAGAGATGGAATAAGAAAAAGTAACGCGCTTTTCGACTTATGACACGAACCGCCACTCATGCAAAAGGCACACAACTTTTTCTAGGACAAATCAAAGAAACATGGAATATTTTTTTGTCATCGGATTGTCACCAAGTTTGTAAGAAAATGTTTACCAATGACAGGGACTAGCTAGGGACTTTAGAATGTGTAATTCCCCCCCCCCCCCCACCCCTAGACCGCCTGTGGTGCAATCTGGCGGCATTTCCGCAACAAAATGAGGCTGATTTTGTCTCTGATTTTTTTTCTAGAGTTTTTTTGTGTAAAAAAGTGAGCTAAATGAAGAAGTTACCTGTCAAACCTTCCCTCTCCACCCCCCCCCCCCCCCCCCCCCCCAAGAGCTGTACGCAACTGCGTACTTTGCGTAGCTACGCGCCATAATAAGATAAATAAAAAAAGATGATTTAAATTTAAAAAACTGATGGACACTTACTATACAGCTTTAAACAAAACACGTGATACCTAAACTCGTTTGGGCCTCTAATAACTGTTTTTGCTTTGTGTATTCTGCATGTGTTAACATAATTATTTCGCATCTATTTGTAATTTAAGATATGCTTCAAAATTACGAAATCTACGCTTTCCACTATTATAAAACTGTACTGTAGGCCCAATACACATTAGACTAAAATAAGTAATTAATGTGGCCAGATGTTTAGGGCCGGACAAATAGACGACAGTCGAAATTGTTCCCGCACAGTAAACTTTTCACTAGCTGACTGGTTTATAAATTATGGGGATCGCGGAAGGCCGGAATCTTAGGCCTAAATCGTGAACCATTCTTTCAGCGCGTGGGGCCATTTTTTATTTGCGGACAAAGGTTTGTCTTACATTTATGTTGAATTTGCGTGTTATTTCCACATAAATGTCGTTATTACAAACACTGAAACCGACTTTAAGCTATGTTAAAACGTAAGGGTCACGCTTCTGCTGAAATTCATAATTCATCTATCTGAGAAACCGCAACTGAATTTTACATTTTTCAGAGTAAAAGGAAATGAGGCTGCATAAATTATAAGTCCGTGATCTTATTTTGCACTGTTTATTGCAGTTGGAATTTAAACGACTGCTATATTTTTTTAATCATATTGAAGATTCAAAATGTATAAATTATCACTCAGATTTTCTGGCCCAGATTTTCATACTTTGTATAATAAAAAACTATAAATTTGTGAAAATTACCTCCCTTGGGCTCACAGGAAATTGTATCTTTTAATACTTGCCTTCTGTTATTATAATTGTCTATGAAGGACTGTAACAGTGAAATGTCAGTGTTTCTATTCTGCGGTCAATCAAACGTATAATTTACTATCCAGGGGAAGAAATATATTTTACTTTATTCACCCTTTTGCCATTATCAAATCTCGTTCTCGTTATTCGCGAGATTTCGAGTTCGGGGTGTCTCAACACTAACTCTGTATAGGGAAAATACAGTGTTTATTTGTTTTAGACAAATTTTAGAACGTATCATGCAAAAATATCGTGCGAGTGCTGTTTCTAGGTGTGTTAGTAATATAAACTGTCAGGCTATTGACCTTTTCTGGGTAAAATGGCTTTTTTATTGCCATTATAATGATACCTTGAAACTGAAAGTAGATACAGAAGTGTGCCACGGTTACTCAAATAGCATACTCCTCGTGTTTCGTAAATTATTTAAAGTAATTAGCTTTACTTATAACACTTAAATAAGTAAGTCCCTGCCTTTAAATTACATTTAAAAAGTTATATATATATAACTTTCTTGTAAACAGTAACGGTTCATTAATCTTTTCTACCAGTAGTTTGAGAGTCCAATACTGTGCATGCTGAGTTTTAAATTCACTACTTAACATAAGTATAAAATCTTCATAAAAGTATATTCCACAAACGAATATGTATTGCAAAGAGTCATTTACTGTTGATAATTGTTACGACAATTATTATGTAAAATAATTAACAGGACTCTGCAATATATTATTATTCCTACCACAGTATAAGATTTCATAAATCATAGGACCTACATAGATATATAGCTATGCCAAAAACAATTAATTGAACAGTTGCTAATGTTGAGTTTATGGCAGGTTGTTTATTGCAATCAACTGATAAAGGGTTTATCCAATAGTAATAATGCAGTACCCCGTGGCTAATTGGCTGTCCAAAGCAGGATGTTTGTTTAGATCAAAGAGGCCATAAATCACAAACACTGGCTACCCATGGTGTGCTGACATCGTATATATACATTAAATATTGCGTAATATTTTAATTTTCAATTTGATGTATACATGTATTATGTAAAAAGTGGGAAAGCTGTTTGTAGTTATGTTATTACTATGAGCTGTCAGATATTCAATTTGCCGTTGTTAGATGTGGTGTTTATTTGTAATTATGATGATATTTTGGAACCGAAAGTAGGTAGCTGTTCCTGACTTTATTCAAAGATCATAATTATTGTGTTTCTTAAATTGATTTAAAAGTTTGTTTATCTGCAAGACAGATGGAATATGTGACATGAAATACATAATTTCGATTTAAATAACAAACAAGCATGTAACAGACTTCCTTTTTTTTTTTTGACAAATCCGACTGAACGTAATCTATTTGTAATGTGTTTAGTTTCACAAATGCATACTATAATAAATAAAATTGAATTGAAAACAGTTAGCTGAAGTTATATTTTTACCCTCGCCGTATGCACCAATTAAAATATGACACACTTATAGTATATCTCTGATGTCAACACACCACGCGCAGCCAGTGTTTGTGATTTATGGCCTCTTTGATCTAAGCAAACATCCTGCTTTGGACAGCCAATTAGCCACGGGGTATCGCATTATTACTATTGGAGAAACCCTTTATCTTTTGATTGTAATAAACAACATGCAAATAAAACCCAACATAAGCGACTGTTCAATTACTTGTTTGATTTATGAATGAAATAAAAAATATTTTGCAGAGTTCTGTTAATTAGTTTATCTATGCCGTAACAATTATCAACAGTATATTAATATTTAATACTTTTGCGATACATATTCGCTTGTGGAATATAATTAAGTGTATTAAGTAAAGTTAATTACTTTAAATAATTTATGAAACACAAGGATTCTGATCTTTGAGTAACACACATCTACCTACTTTCGGTTTCAAGGTATCATTATAATGGCAATAAAAAAGCCATTTTAACCAGAAAAGGTCAATTTACTGACAATTTATATTACTAACACAACTAGAAACAGCACTCGCATGTTACTTTTGCATGATACGCTCTAACTGGTGTCAAAAACAAATAAACACTGTATATTCACTATACAGAGTTAGTGTTGAGACACCCCGAACTCGAAATCTCGCGAAAAACGAGAGCGAGATTTGATAATGGCAAAATCGAGAATACTCGTCCTGTAGGACGAGTGGCATTGACATGTTACTCGTCCTGCTCTGATTGTAAAAGTTCATAAGTCAAAGCAGTCAGATACCATCATTTAACACTATTGTATATAAATAAAACAAAGGGAAACATCATAATGTGTTGTTTTTTTCGTTATATAAATCAATGAAAATTATGAAACTTTGACCAGTATTATAGATGGCTATATTCTATTGTTCACTACAGCCTGATCATGGCCATTACAGTTACTGTGGCATGGTATATATTTCCCCCTTTTCCTGTGAAAAAATCCCCTTTTAGAAAAAAACAACACTTTCTTTAGTAGAAAATGTAAACTCCAATACAGGAAAACAGCATACTTTTGCAATTCCCCTTCCTAAAGGCTCTGGTCCCAGTCACCTAAAAGCTGACAAATTCCCTTAAAGATTTCCCGGGTGAAAGTGTTATTTGTTTAACATCAAATACCGTAACGTGCGCGCTCTGTGAAATTAGAACGGGAGTCGCATTTTAGTATGTCCCAAAACGGAAATGCGTCATTTCCCAATTTCCGGTTGACTTAAATTGCAATATATCGGTGAATAAACAGAGTTGCGACTATTTACTGCATTAATCGCTTAATAAACTACTTAAGAACTATTTTCTTTGTTGTTGTTTTCTACTGAAATGTTACTCGTCCTCTCGGACGACCGCAGGGATTTTTTTCATGATATTGGGAACATGACCCGTACCCCTGGAATTGGGAATTTTAGCGCGAATTTTCATAAAATTGGGAATTGTAGCGCGATTTTTAATAAAATTCGGAAAAATATAAAGTAAAGCTTTCCTTTCATAATTATATCTTTAATACTGTTTTTTGTACACCAAGATAAACAGAAGCATTTATAAGCTTTTGAACCCAATCATTGGATTGGGACACTAAATTTTTTTTTTTTTTTAAATTGGGAATTTTTTCCTCTTAATTGGGAAAAAAAGGTATGTTTTGGCATTGGGAATATGACCGAATTTCGGCTATAAAAACAGCCAAAAAAAAACCCTGGACCGATTCATGGGTTTCACGCGTCCGGATTCGAAATTCACTCGTCAATACGAGCGGACGAGTGGAATTTTCGTGCCCTGCTATCCAACAATACCTTTCAGGAGATGAAATATATTATACTGTATTCAAAATTTTGCATTGCAGAGATGTTGAGATTTTATTTTATTTTCAGTAGGTGATAAAATTTGTGTTACTCGGTTTTTATCCTTAGGTTCTATAGTAAAATAAAAATCTTTGGCAGAGTAAAAAACCCATAATTTTCAAGATTTTGATTTAAAAGATACATATATTGAATGAATGTGCGTGAAATAGGCAGGGTTTTAAAAGAATCTCACTGTAGATACCTTAATTTTAACAGTAAACTTAGTTGAACATCAAGGATAAAGACCGAGTTTATCACCTACCAGAATGTATTGGTTATGTCTTATTTCTGGTTACTGATTGGTCAGTTTTTTTGATGATGCTCTATCAAAATTATGAATACTCGTCCTGTAGGACGAGTGGCATTGACATGTTACTCGCTAGGCTAGCGCTAGGATTTTAAACCCTCTAAAGCCTTAAAAATTCCTTTAGCCAGATTAGAATGTCTTTAGCCAGACTTTTGCCTAGATATTTAGGTGCTAAAACTTCGCGTTTGCGTACACATCAATAGTAAGTTAAAAAAAGTATGCTTTATTAACCTATATGTACAGGTATCAATATGTCCACATCATGTGCATTCTGCTTTAGTGCTTACAATTACTTATAATTACAATTGGAGCTGTACAATATTCAAAAAGTTTTAAAAATTGTATTTAATTTAATGCTATTTTACTTTTTTAAAAATGTCGACTGAAATTTAAAAAAGGACAATGAATGCATGCATATAAGAAAATATAAAAATACAGACTCTTGTCACCATTGATTAAACCATTTAGTATTTTCATTAAATGTATTTAAATATAGGCCTACTAACATTCATAGAAATTCAAATAAAATAAATATATTTAAAAATGTAAGGCTAAGCTGAGGCATATAAAACAAGTTCAACTAACATTGTGAGACAAAATTCAGAAATGCCACATACATCACGAATATCATGCACAGAGTAAGTAATAAAAGCCACTTCATTCTAATATTGTACCTCAATATTTTGAGAAAGCGCACCCTTTGCATTTTTTCATGTTGATTGTTCAACCATAAATTATCCCAATTCAGAGACAGTCGATCAAACATCGGTTCACACTTGCCATTGTTCCAGTTTACGCTACCGGGTGTACAACTAATTACTCTTATCAGTGATCGTAAAGTTCGAAAAACACCGACATCATCGCCACCGGGTGTACAACTAATTACTCTTATCATTGATCGTAAAGTTCGAAAAACACCGACGGCATCTCGAGCTTATTAATTCGTAAGCAAACTTTGTGAAAAGCCATTTTGGCCGCTCGAGGGCGCCACGTTATTTTTAATGTTTTACCCGGCTCGATAACACAGTTAAATATGTGGATAATATTGAGCGCGGGGTCACAAACAAGTTGATTGACAGCAAGAGGCGAAACAGTCTATCGCACAGTGACAATAGAAACAATAAATTACAGCGGTCTTCAATAAACACTGCGATAATTAGTTTATCAGTCCAAATTGATTATCGCTAATTAGCCAACAACACCAAGCGGGGTAGTGGCTTTATAAACAGTGAAATACTTTGTGTATTAGAATTCGTGATTTTCCGAGATTTTAGACAAAATCGGTCGGAAATTTGGATTCGCCAGACCGCCGATGTCTGGCGAATTGGATATGTATTTCTTACGATTTTCATTCGCCAGATCGGGTTTCTTTTCGCCTATGGCGATTTGGCGAATGGTTAACGCGAGCCTAGACTCGTCCTTATAGGATGTTTACTCGTCCTGCTCTGATTGTAAAAGATCACAAAGTAGTCAGATACCATCATTTAACACTATTACATATAAATAATACCAAGGGAAACATCATAATGTGTTGTTTTTTGCTTTATATAAATCAATGAAAATTTTAAAACTTTGACGAGTATTATAGATGACTATATTCATATTCTATAGTTAACATGGCCATTACAGTTACTCTGGCATGGTATATATTTCCCCCCTTTTCCTGTGAAAAATTCCCCTCTTAAAAAAGAAAAATACATTTTTTTATTAGAAAATGTTACTCCAATACAGGAAAACTATACTTTTATTCCCCTTCCTGAAGGCCCTGGCCCCAGTCACCTAAAAGCTGACTAGTATACTATTTGTATAACATCAAATACCGTAATGTTCGCGCTCCGTGAAATTAGAACGGCCGCATTTTAGAATGTCCCAAAACGGAATTTATGCGTCATTTTCCCAATATCCGGTTGACTTAAATTGCAGTTTATCGCTGAATAAACAGAGTTGCGACTATTTACTGCATTTAATCGCTTAATAAACTATGTAAGAACTATTTTCTTTGTTGTTTTCTACTGAAATGTTACTCGTCCTCTCGGACGACCGATTCATGTATTTCACTCGTCCGGATTCGAATTTCACTCGTCAATACGAGCGGACGAGTGGAATTTTTGTGCCCTGCCTTTCTTCCTACGATCCTTTGTAAAATCGCTCGGATATCCGAGTTCAAATTCACCAAAGTGCAATTTCAATTCGCTCGTCGTTTGTCTTGGTCCCTAAGAATTTGTAATCCAGCTTTAAATCGTAATCAATTTACTAACGTAAAGTACCGATCCGTAAAAAATAATAACAAGGCAAATATTAAAAGATACAATTTCCTGTGACCCATTGCAATTACAGGAGCCCTGTTTTTCTTAGCACTGTAGCTTTGTCTTTGATCGCACAAGCGCTTCATCTGGAAAAAAAACTGATGTGAAAACGTACATGTCATCAGCTGTTCCTTTTGTTAATTTGTTCAATGGTTGTCTCTTTTAAAATTTATATCTATTATTTATTTTCACATTCATTTTGAAAGCGTGATTTATTACAGCTCTCCTAAATGTTCAAAGGGCTTCAGACCGTTTGTGTCTGGTTTAATAAATTGTAAATCTTTAAAATTGGATGCACATTATGTGGATTGTTTATTTATAGATCAAACCTAACAGATGTCTTTCCGTGGTGGTGGTGGTGGTGGAGGCCGTTTTGGAAGTAGTAGTCGTGGTGGACGAGGAGGTGGTAGGAACTATACAGTGTCCACAAAATTATTCATTGGCAATATCCCAGAGACTTGCAGACGTGTGGATCTTCAAAAAGTATTCGAGAAATACGGCACTGTAACGGAGTGTGACATCGTGAAGAATTATGGTTTTGTGGTAAGTAGAATAGATAAAGTATTAAAGAGAATATGTTTATTAAAAAGTTGATCAAGTTTTTGGACGTCAAAACATGTTTTCTAATCATGTTTATGAATTATGTATTCTAATCATGTTTTTGAATTATACGATTGATAGCCACATATTTTTTAAACTAAATCTAATTATAGAAAATAATATTATGGACTGATACTTTTGAAAAAACAGTGGTATTTAGGCAAGTTTTATTAAATGTCATAGTTCCAATAACCATGTTGATATGGACAAATATTGTAACGACTGCTCCTCAACCTTTGATCATCTGGAACAGGTGTTGTGTAGTTGAAATTACTCCGATCGCAGCTCGGACATCAGAGGTATACACATATTGATTTAAGCGAAAATCTGGGTCATGGATTAGGGAGTAAGGTTAGGTTTTCTCGCTATAACCTTGCCATCCGTGGCAGCAGTTTGATTGCTGAATCGAGTCCAAAATAACCAGACCTGTGAAAATGAACCAGTATAGCCAGCAAGGTTAACAAATAACTGCATGTACTCTTAGAACTTGGTTCTGCAGCTTGAACAGAAACAATTATTCAAAAATGAAATTGTTTTTCTCCCACAGCATTATGATAGTGAATCTGATGCCAAAATGGCTCAAGAAGCTCTGGATGGTACAGAGTTCCAAGGAGAAAATTTGAAAGTAGAGGTAAGTGGCTCCTCAATATTAAAGTTATGTTTAATTAAATATCTGCCATGTGGTGGTACCAAGCACACCACCCAACTACCAGTGGTAAATAGTAAATCAAGCTCAGGGTCTTCCAAAGGGCATTTAAGAGCATATTCCCCCTAAGGGCCCTATCCCTTAATTCTAATTTCCCCCTGCTCTTTAATTGACCCCCTATCAGTATGCCCTATCCCTTAAAACACCAGTAATGTGCAGCATTATGCCTGTCTATCAATAGCTTCTTGTAGGTTACACGTCTTAAAAATCCTTCCATTTAAATTTGAAATACACAAATTGCATCTAAACAAACGATCTCTAAAAATATTAGTCACATAAGAAGGGAAGCTCCAACACCCACCCAGTGATATTTAAATTTAATCCCCCCTATCCCTTAATTCTTAATCCTGAAGCTAGAGATTTATTATTTAATTTATTGATTATAGTATAAGTTGTGCCAATCCTTATATAGACTGTCTCTATTTGTACATCATATTTCCATCACCATGGTTTATTTTTCTTGATAATTAAGTCACTTCTGGGTTCTCAAAGAGACACACGACTATCTTAAAACATTTAAATGGAATGGTCTTAATTCAAAGAAAGAATGGTCCATTATATATATGTAGCGGGTTAAGGGTTAAATTATGCCATGTGTTAATGAGTGGTTGCTTAACTTTCAGTTATCTCACAGTAGAGTAAGGCAGAAGCCCGGTATGGGAGGCAAACAAGAATGTTACAAATGTGGCAAGGAAGGCCATTGGTAAGACTGCATTCTTGTATCATAACCATATTGTTATTTGGCTGTAGGCCGTAAATTAATTGTTAGCCTCGACTTGTAGCAGTTCTGAAAGTAAACAAAAAAAGTTGCTGACAGTCTATGTTTTTGTAAGGGATTAACTCATTTAAAATTTTAGTTTGAGTATCAAAAAGTATTTAGTTGGAGTATCAAAAAGTAATGTTTGTCGATTATCGAAATCTTGGTTAAATATTTTGAAAAAGTAGGATCAGTACATATAATCCAATGTATTTCTAGTAAAATATTTCACCTGCATTAACGTAATTTTAAAAAATATATGCTTTTATTTTTTTCAGGTCAAAAGATTGTCCAAAGGGACCGTAAGTAAAATTTATTTCAAACCAGCTGAAGGAAGTTCTATTCAAAGTGCTATAAACTGTATTTCTGGAATTAATAGTGTTTTATCAATAATCATCAGGGCAGGAAAAAAAATTAAAAGCCTACTCGTCCTGTAGGACTAGTGGATTGGAAATCTTACTCGTCCTTCAAAAAATCTACTCGTCCTACAAAAAAAAAGTTATATCATGATATGTTTATTAGCTAAAACCAACACTGTATTTTAATGTGGTTAGTATTTACTGATTCACAACAAAACTTCTAAATAAATAGTCAAATTCACTATTTGTTTATTTTTTCAAACACTTTGTGCTTGCCACAAACAGCTGGTCATAAATGTCAGAATTATTTGGGTCTAGACTATCCTCATGTTTTCACTGTTCATTTCGCTGTTATTTGGTTATGCTCAATAATCTGCTTTAATACATACAGACAGTGTCACTTTAAAGTTTGTTGTTATATTTTCGTACTTTAAAAAACATAACAATATTGAGAAAGTAAGTTTAAAAAAAAAAAAATACCCCTACCACTCCAACAAATATTGGGCGCGATTTTTCAAAAAACGGCCGTGCAACGACGGCTGCACGGATGGCTGGCTAATAACTTCCCCTCTGAAAAATAACCGATAGTATGAAACAAACTGAGTACGAAGTACAGTAGTACGAATCTAATTGTGGACGAAGAACGAAATTTCGTAGGAGTTGTCGTTCTTGAATTCATTCTATTTTTAGAAGCAAGTCTGCTTGCTTACCAACAAGTAAACATCCGGTTTTGATTTTAACAGCGCAAATATCGTATTTCTAGCTAGACACGCGATTTAAGCTAGAAAAAAATAATTAACCATCAATTTTTTCACTTGTCCGACAGGACGACCAGACAGGAAAACTTACTCGTCCTGCACGCGGTGTCACTCGTCATGACGAGCGGACGAGTGGATTTTTCCTGCCCTGATCATCAACATTTTAAGTCAGGAGTCATGTCTTGTATTCTACTTTTCAGAAGCCGACCACCCATGCGAGGTGTTGGTGATCGCGGTCGTGACCCTTATGCCAGAGACCCATATTCCGATCCTTACTACAGCAGAGACAGGTACTTGCCCCCTATGGACAGGTTCAGACCCTACGCAGATCCATATGACAGACGACCACCTCCACCGAGGGACCCTTACTACAGAGAAAGTCTAAGAGACCCCTACGCAAGACCCCCACCAGAGTACTACGGAAGAAGCCCAAGGTATGTTCAGTTTCTGTCGTTTTTGACTGCAGTGAGTATTTACTCATTAGATTCAAAATGAATGAGTAACAAAGACTCTTGCTTTAAAGAGTTTTTGCATTCAAATTGGAACAAACAATTATTCTGATTAAAACTTTTGAGTTTTTATGTTAAGTTGATGAGTAATGTTGCTCAAAATTTTAAAAAAACTGAGTGTTTTTGTATAAAAAGTAAAATACTCCAAAAAAAACTCGCTTATCTACAGGTCTGTAATAATTATAATTTTACATACCTATCAATAATAAATGCCTAGTAGCTGCAATTTCTGTTAGTGGACTTAAAAAACCTATAGCGCTACTACCGTTTTCTGATTCTATTTCATTGGAATGGTATTGTACATCATTTTTATATGTCCCTAGTATTGTCTTGTCTGTCCGTTAACTTTGTACTGACAACTTATTATGGTTAATAACTTCCAAAATAAAAGGTCTGCAAGGATGAAACTTTGTAAACATCTTTGGTATGTTTCAGCGGTCATCTGATTAAAGGTCCATAACTCCCTGGTTCAATTTTTTTTAATTGTTCCCCTTTGAAATAAGGTTTAACAAACAACTAACACCAAGCAATTATTCTTTTATGATATTTCCCATTAAAAACCACATCAGAAATACACAATTCCAAGATTTTGCATTAAAACATTTGCAAGAACAGAAATAACAAACAAAAATCGATATCCTTAATGGTCAATGATGAAGGCGAAGGTTTCCAAATAAAAGAACCAAGCCTTCTAAGAGAGGTAACTTACTAATGTTCCCCCATTCCATGGCACGTTGATTCGAATTTATTTATCAAATGGTTTCAAATTTTATTTCAGTCGAGAATTTGCTCGAGATGCCTATTATGACAGCTATTATGAGCGACGAGGGTAAGAACAATCAACATTGCATCGTTCATTGCGTTTAAATAACATTCCTTTTTAAAATGTATTTTGATAATGGTCTCATTCATAGGTCTCCTACAATTGGAAGTTTTATTACTTTAAAAAAAAATCTTAACTTTGCTAAATTGTTAGAAACATACATTAAATTTGAAAGATTTTCCTCTAAATATTCATGTATGGCTACTCAATGCCTATAATAAATGCCATTTTTCATATTGTACACAGCTATGCCCCGCCACCGCCCGGTACGAGTCGTATGTCACCACCTCGGACCCGCGTAGCACCATATTAAAGACGCAGCGCGAAGAACGAAGGAGTCATCACCGTTTCTTAAGTGTTGTATCGTGATAAAGTACATTTTCGGAAGAAATAGAGCCGAACGGATATTGATGGAACAAACCGGAAGATAATGTCAAATCGTGAAGAAGCAGTCTGTATTAAAGACGCTTACTAAAGAACGTTTAGAAAAAAACACTCAGTCGTTGTGTTAATTTCAATACGTGGTGTTGATTTTGCATAATCGTTAGCGTTTATTTTTTAAGACCCACATTTCTTAACATTTATTTATCATTAAATCATTACTATCGTAGTCTCTTAACTCGATGCTGACGTCTGTAAACCTATTGATCACGTTAAACGTTGATTAGTTCGCTGTAGTCATGACATTTTTAACCATATCATTTTATAGTTCTAATCGTGTTAAACGTGTAAAATCATGATGTATAAATAAAACCATCCCATTTGTAATTGTGTTTTATCTGGTCGATTGTTTCAGTTTTGAATACATGCAGATTGATCGCTATTTAATATGATTATATTTCATATTTTCGTTCGTGAAAGCGCATGATAGATAAAAGTCGTGAAAATATGATTGTTTATATTTGGCTATCACTTGATTTGATGATATGAAATTGGTGATTTGCATCAGATGTTCAAATTAAGACCAAAAAAGGCTGTAAAAGGACACTGGGATTTGTACCCATGTTTAAACATCAACAACTAAAGGTGTCAACATTTGGTATCATTATGTTTTGTGTAAAACAGACGCTTATGTCACACTTGCACTTTCGAGAAACAAGATTTGAATTACTATTCAGTAATCCTCTGGAATTGGTCTGAATGCGTTTTTCCTGTAGGTACAAACAAAAAGGTAGGTCAACTGTCCTGTTGAAAACATGTTGGGGAACACATTCTCATAGTTCAAGTTGAACGTGCCGAACATTTTAGCATTGCAAGTTGTTTGTACCTACATCACGTGTCCGGTAAAACCCATTAGAGGCCTATTCGGAATATGTCAATTGCCGTATAGAATTGTTTTGGTCATTCGCTTGATTAATTGTCCTAAAAATGGGGAAAAAATATATATGACAAAGTATTTAATTCCATTCTATTAACGATAGCAAACAGCTTTTACAGTTTGTCGTTTTTTTAACGACTGGTCAAAACATTTTATTTTGAGTTGCCCGAGAGAGAAGGGAAGGTACATAAAAATCTGGTAAGGGCCCTACTCAAACTGTCCTGTATTATCATGTGGCTGTAAGAGGAGCGACTCCATTACATAGATCACCTCATGATCTGGTTAACCTCCGTCCGTATTAGATGGACATGGCTAAGGAAGGGGTCTTTCTCACGGTCATACCCACCTGGTGAGGCTCGATCTGGATTGTTGCCCATCTTTCTACTGGATTACCGAAGCTAAGAAATTTTACGGAAACATCACAATCTCATTAAATTCAGACCCGTTACGATACTCTACACTACTAAGGATCTGACAACACTGCATTGGAGGTCACGTTAGATTGACCTTAGGATTAGCCAATTTGATTTCAGCCTGCAGAATTGCTCGGCGTAGACTGCTTCACTGCGTATGTCGCGTTCCAGTCAAACGCTGTGGAGCAGTCGACGCTCGGTATTGAAAGAGACATTGTCCGTAGCTTATAAAACAGAAAATAATTGCGTTGGCAAACATAACTCACCAACCATTATTGAATATTTACTGGAAAAAATGGAAGATTGACGGAAGTCAATAGCGGTACAAAAAACATATTTACCGATTCGTGGAGTTGAACACACACTAAAATTACACTCGCGGGTAATACTAATATAACGTCGCAATTGTCGACCGCTGTCAACAGTATTCATCTGAGCTAAGCGGGCCTGATGTACTAAGACATACTATTTAGAAAACTAATGTTGTAATAATCTTGGTAGAACATATTTTTCAGATACTGTTCTGAATGTTTTCCAAACACATGACCGCGTCCATGATTTTCTTCGTATTCTTGATGTAAAACATGCCATTTAGTGCATTTCTTTGAATTTATTGTGCTATCGCCAGCAATAACACGAAAACTTTATCTTTTTTTGGATATAGATCTATGTGTTTTATGCAGACTTTTATTTGTTCAGTTCACTCGAACATCATCTGAAGTGCATATGAAACGCGCGATTTCATTGGTTGAATTTAATTGATCTTCTCATGAATATTGATTAGATGAAAGGTCGATCTGTTGTACCTCCAAGGCAGTGTTGCCAGATCCTGTAGCGGAGAGTATCGAAGGGTAATTAGGACATGATTTTAGTGAGATTGGGAAACATCACAGACTGATTGCATTTTTCAAATTAATGCTATGTGAACATTTATTAGGATTGTGGTGTATTTTAAACGAACTCTTTAATACATAATTATCGAGCTCATAAAAGTTTGCCAACCCAAAGCATTTAATAAGTACATGTAACAGTTATACATAAACAATGGTATACAGACAGTCGAGGTGACCTCCAAATCATGAATTGCATTGTGTTGTGTGATCCAAAAGAGTCTTTTAAGACATGTCAAGTATATATTGAAAATGCATCAGTGAATGTGATGTCATGCAGACCTTCATATCAAACTTCAGTCACAGAGGCTTTACCTGATGCATTCTTAAGGCATTTATTGAGTAAATAATCAAAAAAAGGGAAAATAATTTATTTTCTCGGTAGTAATAATCGGAGTTGACCTTGGTCAGAATTTTGTCCCATTTAAAACCGCATTTTGTCATTCCAGACATTTTGGCTTTGGTTAAACTGAACGCCGTCTTGTAGTAAACTATTATTGTTTTGCATGTGCAAACTATAAATATAAGTTTGTAGTACATGTTTCCATTTAATATGATAACATCTTTGTTAATTTATCGAGTTGCATATTGTTCTAAGCTTTTGTTCATTAAGAAGAAAACTTAAAATGCGTTTGATAATGCAGAGGAGAAAGCACGACTATACATAGGAAGTGTAAATATTGAAGATTGGACATAAGGAAATGTAAAAATCGTAACGACGAGAAATTTCTCCCAGTTTTACATTAAAAACCATGCAATAAAATGTTGTTGGTATGAAAGTACATTAAAGTCGTGATCTCTTAGTCATGTTCTGCACATATTGACGACGTTAATGTCAAATAGTTAATTTGCATATGTTGGCACAGTTCTTTTATTTTGAAATTAAAATGTTTTGAGTTCATTTAGTATTGATGTTTCGTGTTAGATATTGTTATATGAAATATTCAATTTAGAAGAGATCTTAAAAAGCGTAAGAAAAACCAGTGCGGAACAGATGGATGAAAAAACACGCCGGAAGAATAAAAATCTTAACGAAGATTGGATAACGCAGCGTATAGATCGTGAGGTAAACTAGGTATCGCAAATTTCGCTTCAGTTAAATGCAATGCTTTATTGTTGTTTGCTGCAATGCAGCAGTCGGATTCGAATAGATTCACATCATTGTCGTCTGTTTTTAACGAGTTATGAGATTTTAACAAGTACATTTTGCGTGCACTCGTGCCTGTAGAAATCTCGACAGATGTTTCTTTTCGATGCGAAAGAATAAGATGTTTATACATCACATGCAAACATCAGTTTTTCGTGGAGACACGATAATTGAGTTTCATTAGTACTTACCAACGATTATATAAAAGTGATACGTAAACTTGCAGTATCGATCGAGCATACAAATTGGCACAGATTTAATAATTCAATATTATTTCTACTGAACCAGTGCATTTAAAAAAAAATACGTTTTTTTTTTTTAGAGTTTTCAGTTACTCATCGTTATTCAAAAGTTTTGTAAGTTTTAATACATTACTGGTACAATTAGTAATTTGTAAAAAATAAGTTTGGTTGGAACTTTTCAAATATTATTAATGATTTTCAAATGCAATGTAAATTAGTAGAAAAACTAACTGAACGCTGTGAGTTTTTAAAAAATCAAAATTGCCGTTTGTCCCTTCAACAGTTAATACCCAAGGACCGACCCAACTGAGTTTGTATAATAAGTTTATGTTTGGCAGTTCCCATAGACCATTTTTCTCTATTATTACTAACCGTTACTTTCTTTTTGTTTCCGTATAGGTCCAAACGGAGATGAAAGTGACTAGGTTATAAGCCTGTAAGACTTCCGGTAGCTGATATGGATATTTGTGTCATTATCTACAATTGCCATTCTGCCTGTAATTGGGCCTTTGGTAATTGGGCCTTTGGTAAGTTGATCAATCGATTAATTAAAATGTTAAATGTAGAATGATTTTCTCTTGATTTATAAGATCATCTTTAAAATCGGAGCAAATATTAACGAAACTTGACCCGCCTAATAATGGCAAAATCACACAAACGAGACATAACTAAAACTCAATCCAGGTGTTTAGGTCATGTAGTAATGCATATATGTGCTGATTAAAAGTAAAGGTATATTCATGCGTTCTAAAAAATATTCGTTATTGAATATGCGTAAAATGAATTATGAATTGGTAACTCTCAATTCGGCACTCCAGTTTCGGCTTTTGGCCCGGCTGGTTAAAGCGTTGATTTTGTGTCTATAGTTTGGGTTCTCAAACATGTTATATGTATACATCAGTAGGTTTAGGAACGGTGTACATGTTGCAACATTTGCTGTTGTTGGCAGGATAGCTACTTTAAAAGAAACGTAAATGTTATTTTTCCTTGTGTGGTAGAAAGTTGTACATTCCTTGATGTTTGCATTGACCTTTGATTTGATATCTTCATTGGAAATCAACTGTTATGTTAACATAATTGATACGAGCATGTCCAGGCTGGTAGTACCGACTCATTTGTACTACTGATAACTAGGTAATGAAGGTCTCATATTTGGTGTTACTTTCTGTGGTGGTGGTAGATTGTCCTCGCATACATGAGGTTGTGGGTTCTATCCCTGGCCGGGTCATACCGAAGACTTAAAATGGTATTAGTAGCTCCCTTGCTTAGCATATAAAGAGTAGTTTATGACTGGGGGTGTCTTGTGTAATGTGATTGGATGGAGTATCATGTCATGATTGGCGTAGTATTCCAATGTGGCAGCATTATAAAGTGCAGAATTAAGCTCACTGTTACAAATAGACTCTCTCATGATATGACTGGACGATTGTTCAAGTGAGGCTAAACCCCATACGTAGTACTTGTCTACATACATAATACACTTGACATACCATTATCCATATTTGCTGTCTTTTTTTATCACATGTACAGCAAGGGATAGAACAGCGGTCAGTGCTTCCGTATTTTTTTTTGTAATGACGATTTTTCTCAAATCTGCAGTCATATTTATAACAATAATCTGCCATTACAGGTTTACAGGAGGTGCAGAGAAGCATTTTCGCCGTTTTGCGGCCGACAGCCATAATAGGAGATCTTCCGAGGAGGTGCAGTGACTGTTCGAACAATGTTTTGGGCAAAGATTGATTATTAGAT
Organism: Cyrtodaria siliqua; assembly: GCA_037043455.1. Lineage (NCBI taxonomy): Eukaryota > Metazoa > Mollusca > Bivalvia > Adapedonta > Hiatellidae > Cyrtodaria > Cyrtodaria siliqua. Next base: position 9,094 of record JAWPHD010017195.1, on the reverse strand, counting down.
TTTACTATTTATTGCAGTTTTTGTGCGAAATAAGCTTTAAGTTACTTAAATTTATGTGTTGGTAATGTGATCGTACGAAACCAAACTATTATCGACCAAAACTGTATAAACAATACAATATTGTGATATTCATTGATCAGTTTAGCTGATGAACAGAATTTGGTTGAAATAGTCGAATATATAAAAAGTTTTACATAATGAGCATTATTCTAAGAGTTGAGTACACGTGTGTCACTGTGTAAAATGCCTGTAAGGGCACCCACCTCCACAGAGTGTATGAAATGTCCACACAATCGTAATTATTTTGTTCTCAAAAGTTGAACAGTTTGTTCAAGTTACTTTTATATACATATTTAAATGGTAAATACGTTTTGTACAAGTGTATTGACTGGCGTTCTTGCAGGATACACATTTGTAAGCTCCCATATCTTGGTTATAAAATTATTTATATTGACTTACTGTTTGATATTAAAACCCCAAAAATGTATTTTTTGACATATTTCAGGCCAGGAAAATTTGTTTCTGAGTAACTCGTCCTACGTAATATTTGAAAGTCAAACTTATAAATTAAAGAATTTACCTGAATTTCTACTGAGTGGAATCTTCGTTCCCTGTATTTATTTGAATTTACTGAGAAATATTGATGTTTATAAGTATCTTGACACTTCCTAGGCCTTCTTGCCTTTATGTACAGGTCAATGTAAGACAAAGCATTGATTATAGACAATTTCTCACCTACAGCAGAAAAGTGTATTTTACGGGACTTGTTTTGCACTGATGGAATGGTTTGGAAGTATTTCGGCTTGTAAATGTACATTGTCGGTATTATATTTTATGAACTAAGTTTAAACAAGTCTTCATGTAGTCTTTTTTTCAAGATGTGTTAAGTATTGTCTGTTGAACCTGTGTGCAATATTTACTAAAAAAATGGTGCAATATTATTTTATATAAACCACAATATGTTGTTTTATTTCTGTGATGATTTTACGTATTAAAAATAAATGTTTTGTACTAAATGCTTTCCTTCAATTATGTTTGTTCCAAGTAGTCCGTCAGAAGTATCTTTCATACTGTTTTTATCCCTGGCCTTATTGAATAGGGCCACTGCCTATTCTGGCCGAGTGGTAGAATTTCCCCATACATCGAGCATTTAAAATTAATTGTTGCGCTTGTGTGGTTTCATGGGGCCTGAACGAAATAGTTAAATATAGAAATTGTAACATGAATGCGGACAAGATAATTCTGTTCTGGCAACAAAAAAACTGATCGTGGCTTCAGCGAAAACTGAAGTGTTTACAAGAGAATTTGCAGCTGCAGGTGAGAAGGTTCTAGACCCATTCTGCATAGTTTTAGATGTAAATGGAGAGTGAACCTGGAATGTTGGAATGTCATTCCTGTTGGCGCCATATAACCTTGTTGTGTTGGTGCCTCGTAAAACCCCAATTCAACTCCACGCAACTGCTAAGATGGATATTAATATGTATATTCTCAAAACAAACAACATGTTACCATGGTTAATGATACCAGAAGAGCGCTTCAAGTTCACTGACCTATTGCTCCATGTATAAAATTGTACGAGATGCTTTAACTCTAAAATTAATGAAAACTTTGTAACCCCATGATGCGGCCAGTATTGACCCTGGGGACTTCATTTGAACAAACTTGATAATCTAAGGGTTTGTTATCTAGGGGTTTGTTCAGTGGTTCTTGAGGAGATTGTTTTAGGTTTGAACTAGTTTTATTAACAACGGCATCTTGGAAATCGAGTTGACCTAATTTTAACAAATTTGAAAGCCATTCGTCTTATCTTACTTGTAAAGTTTGAGCCAAGTGGCTCTGACATGAGGAGTTGTTTAAGCTAAAGGTAACGTATGATGACTGAATATTCCGAGATATACGACTTTCAAGTTTGTTAAAATCAGGTTGGTGTGATATCCAAAATCTAATCAAAAACCATTATGCAGATCTTTATTAATGATCGCCAATCCTTAGACTATCAAGCATACCTGTAAAGCCTCGCATATTACTATTATTAGGCGTGAGACACATGCATTTTTATGTTGTCATGCTCGCATGCAAACCTACGTTCTCACGCATTCTGAAAATATGACAAATTTTTATTTTCTGGCCTATTGTTTTATTATAAAATTTAGTATATTTAACCCAAAAATCAATAAGAAGGATTTCTGTACCGCTGTATATCGACGACTTGCTCATGACATGTTGCTTGTCTTCGGCACAATATGTTTTTAAGGATAACCATGGAGGACTTCTGTCCTCAAATATTCCACTAACATAAGTAACGTTTCGCGCATTAAAGTGATTATCACAACTTTTATAGTAGAAAAATAATCTTCCAATTTCTATTGCCGACATGGGTGGCCCGCAGTAAATATATATTTTTTTTCAGATTCAGATACCGCCAAAAACTATCGGTGCAAACACAAAAACATTCTGCATTTTGAACAGGGCTCTAGACATCTAAGCTGAATTTCAACCAGAGACTCTCTGGCTTCAGTGGTGAAAAGCCGCCGTAAACCCCTTAACTAGGGGCCACTGCCTGTTGGAACCACATATCACTCTCGACTTCCACTGGGACTTGACAGCTATGTATTATGTTTGTTTCAAATAATGTCACTAGGTCGAAAGGGCAGCAACTTTGGAAACGCATTTCAAATATTTTACATAATTTTATAAGGAACAAAAAATCCGCGATTCACAGGTCTCGACTAATGGGGACGGGACTTAGAATAAGATGTTAATTTTGTCTAAATGAAATTTTGTAAACTTTAAAGGGAGTATATCAGGCTTTGGCGCCTAATTTGTTTAAAAAACAAAAAAAAGGTATGAAATGACCGATTTTAAACGTGATAGTTCATAGATATAGATGATCATAGATGAAACATTAACTGTTTCCTATAATACAGTCAGGGGTAAAAGTTTTCAGTATTAATACTGAATTCAGTATTCTTGAAAATATTTCTCTTATATAATGTACTCCAAAAGTAACACTTTTAGTGAGAACCACCCTATTTTCAGTATTTTGGAGTTTTCAAACTTTTACCCCTGTACAGTGCAATAATTAAAAAGAGTTAGGGGTGGGGGAGCCCAGAATTTGTAGAAGACAAAATTACTTTAATACGCAACCCATTACAACATACTAATAGAAACCAGTTCCCAAATTTAGTTGAGCTAGGACAAGAAATGTAAGAGATATAGACCTGAAACACAGCTTACATGCAAAATTTGATGTGAAATGAGACACATTTTAAAGGCTATCATAATTTGGGAGCCCATGGGTTACAGGAACCAAAATTACTTGCGCAGCCCTTAAGATAATGCTATAAGGAATCCCATGACCAAATTTGGTTGTGCTAGGGTAAGAAATGTAAGAGACATCGACTTGTAAACACAGCTTACACGCAAACCTTGATGTGGGTGATCACATAAGCTCTCTTATTCTTCGAATAGTCAAGCTAAAAATTATAATTTAAAAGTCCATAGAGAAGTCCCAGTTATAAATATACTGAGTTGCAAAAGAAAGTGTACACAACTCAGTTGCGAAAGAAAGTGCAATGAATTTTTTTAGAATTGTATAATTTCAAAAAATGTGTTTGGTACCAACATTTTTATCATTCTAGTGCTAATATCAAGTTATTTGTTTTTCACTAGGTTGAATCATTAAAGGACTGTCGCTAAAGTAAAGTAAAATTTTCAAAGTGTACCCTTTCTTTTGCAACGGAGTATAGCTGTCAAGCAGAGCAAATTGGCGAGATCTACACAGGACGCTCGCTTTGCAATACATTGCGATTTATTTACCAAGTTTAAGCTATCACATCACCATAGTTAGGAAATACTTTCTGTAGGTCGTTTATTTTATATGTTTATATAATTTCAGTTGGTGTTTTAGGACTGATTTAGTTTATTTTTACCAATTAAATACATACCATATTTGAACGATTCTAAAAATAATACCAGACCTGATGTACTTCCTGTAACTAATGACAACCGAGTTAACATTTCGATGATACATGGCATTTAAGTCCATTCGTTTAAAAACAAAATTACACTAAAACAAGAGGACCTGTATCGCTCTACTGGCTATATGGAGTCTTTGATGGGGAACATGACAACAACAGCAACTAGGCTTGGTACTGATCATTCCTGTCAAGTTTCACTGAAATCCAGCCAGGGGATCAGAAAAAATTGTCTGGATAATGTTTGTGTATATTAGGCCATAACTCGTTCAACCAGAACACAGCGATGATAGGCACAATTAGGCTTGGTACTCATCCCTGCCAAAATTCGTTGGAAGTTCGGCCAGGAGTCCGAAGCGACTAGTCTGGATAAAGTTTGTGTATCAAAACCTTTAAAGGGCTATAACTCCGTAAAAATCATTCATCCGGAACACAGCGATGACATGCACAACTAGGCCTGGTACTGATCATCCATGCAGTTTCACTGAAATCCGGTCGGGTTCAGGAGAACATCGTCCGGACAAAGTTTGTATTAAAACCTTTAAAGGGCCATAATTCTGCCAAAAAACATTCAACTGGAACATGGTGATGATATACATAACTAGATTTGGTACTGGCCAAATGAAAGCCTAATCGTCTTAAAGACACATTTCCCAACTGAATGTAGTCGTTGAAAAATCATGGATAGCATGCTTTTTAACTGCTTACTTCTCGCGGACTGATTATCACAGAGACATTATATTGAGGCCCCATCACAGTTTTTTTCTTTTCATTTACTATTACCTTAGTTATTGATATAAAATATATTGTAACTAAAAACACTAGATTGTTTATTATGGTGAGTTTATTACGCTTAGCCGTGTGTGCGTCCGTGCGTCACACTTTTTGTCCGGAGCATAACTCAAAAGTATGCTTGAATAAAGTTCGTGTGATTGATTAGGACAATGAGATGGAGTGCAGTTCATAGGAACCATAACTCTAGCTTCACTACTTTTTTGATTATCTCCCTTTTTTGAAAAAATCTTATCCGGAGCATAATAGAGTTCTGTACGGATTCATTTTGAATAAGGATGCACTCTCACTAAACATTACTTTTTTCTGTGTAACTTTCGGGATGCATCCATCGGTTCTACCGATTCTCTTGTTGTTATTATTAATATCAGAAAACAAACAACAACACACAAACTAGAAGTGACAATTTTACTGCACCATATATTAATATTAGTTCCACCTATGACCCATATGAGGTTGTCCATACGGATTTGGTAACCACTGTCTACACTGTTCAACAACACACTTTGGCATGATTTCTCTGCGATGCCAGGTGTTAGTCTCCATTTCTGGCAGTACTTTTCTTCACAATATATCTTGGGTCATTCCATGCCCCACAGTTGTATAACATCTCTTTAAAAAAAAAACGGACGACAGACAGACAACAGACGGACGACGGATGAAGAGTGATTCCAAAAAATCACATTGAGCCTTCGGCTCAGGTGATCAAAAACACTGACAGATGACAACGATTTTTGAAGTCCTGATGAGTTTCTTGCATTTGAGATTTACTAAAACATGGCAGAGAAGTAACTGATAATAGAGTATATTGTGCTAAAACTATTAATTGTTAACACGGGTCTTTTAAGAAAATCCATCTATACATAGTTGTTTTAACATATATACAAGTGCAAATAAAATGCAAAACGGTTATAATTTTTACTACATTATTATACACTCTTTATGGGACGGGCCTCATCCTTTGACAAAAAACTAATAATCTCAATTTCCTTGTGCAAATGCATTTCTAACAGCGATTTACAGTTACCTATAGAAATTCTCTCCCCCACAAATACAATAGGCTCGAAATGTGATAAAGTCACAATACAATAATATTGAGGCAAAATACAGCATTTTTAACTAAATGAAGGGCAGCAACTCCTGTGTTGCTAATACTATGTGGCTGGTTTTCAAACTTGTCTGAGCTTACATTGATATTAACAATCTTTGTAAGATTGATAAAGATCGAATAATAACGAAGGTGCCAGTGTTCACAAGGCAGAATATAGCTGTTTTCAGAAAAACAAGGGCCATAACTCTCCTGTTACTAATCCCATTTGGCTGGTTTTCGAACACGTCCGAGCTTTCATTGATATTAACAATCTGTGCAAGTTTGGTAAAGATCCAAATTATAAATGAAGGTGCTAGAGTATTCAAAAGGCAAAATATGACATTTTTCAGCAAATCAAGGGCCACGACTGCTGCTACTCATTTAATTTTGCTAGTTTTCGAACTTGACACTGATAATAACAATCCGTGTAAGTTTGGTAAACATTAAATAATAAATGAATGTGCTAGAATGTTCACAAGGTAGACAAGAGGGCCTGTAGACGCTCTACTGGCTAAAACGGCTCATATCCAGGGTTGTCATCATAAAATTCGCATCTGTACTTCTTTTTCAAACTCGTCCAATATTTCATTGATATACCTTGATTTGCACAACTAGACATCTTACCAAGATTTCCTGCCAAATTTCCAACAAGCCGTTTAGGAGGAGTAGCGCCGACAAGAAATTAAAGTAAAAATGTCAAAGGGCCATAACTCCGTCAAGAATCAGCAAACTGGAACAAAAGCGCGATATGCACAACTAGACATCTTTTCGATGCTTCCTGCCAAGTTTCCTCGAAATCCAACAAGGCGTTTAGGAGGAGTAGCGCCGACAAGAAATTTAAAGTATAAATATCAAGGGCCGTAACTCTATCAAAAACCAATGAACCTGAAAAAAATCGCAATAGGCACAACTAAATAATCATACCAATGCTTCCTGATAACTTTCGTCAAATCCATCACGGCGTTAAAAAAAATAAAAATAAAAATATATATATATAGAACAAAAAATATATAAAAATAAAAAAAAAATGGTAAGGATCAAACAATAAATGAAGGTGCTAGAGTGTTCACAAGGCAGAAAAGAGCATATTTTAGCAAAGACAAGGGCCATAACTCCAGCATAAATTTTCATTGATATTAACAATCTGTGCAAGTTTGATAAAAGATCAAATAATACATGAATGAATGAATGGTGTTTTATGGCACGTCGACACATAATATATGAAGGTGCTAGCGTGTTCACAAGGCAGAAAATGGCATTTTTCAGAAAAAAACAAGGGCCATAACTCTGGTGTTACCATCCCAATTTAGCTGGTTTTCGAACTTGTCCAAGCTTTCATTCGTATTAACAATCTGTGCAAGTTTGGTAAAGATCCAATTATAAATAAAGGTGCTAGAGTGTTCACAAGGCAGATAATGGAATTTTTCAGAAAAAAAAAGCGCCATAACTGGTGTTACTGACCCAATTTAGCTGGTTTTCGAACTTGTTCGAGCTTTCATTGATATTAGCAATCTTTGCGAGTTTGGTAAAGATAAAATAATAAATGAAGGTGCTGAGTGTTCACAAGGCTTAATATGGCATTTTTCAGCAAAACAAGGGCCGTAACTCTGGTGAAATTAATCCGATCTGGCTGGTTTTCGAATTTTTCCGAGCTTTCATTGATATAAAGATGGCAAAGTTTCGTAAAGATCCGATTAATAATGAAGGCCCTAGAGTGTTCACAAGGCAAAAGTTAACGGACGGACGACGGACAACTCTCCATCCCATATGGCGAAGGCCAGCATAGATAACAAGAGGTCAATGACCTTGAAGCTCTACTGATTGATTTTGATTTCAGGAAGTAGTCGCTACAGACTTGTTTTTTGAAAATCTATTTTTAACCGTGGCGGCCATCTTGAATTTCCGGCCGACCTGAAATTTTGCTAGGATCAATTAGACATTAAGAGCAACATTCCTGTGAAGTTTCATGAAAATCCGTCAAGTAGTTTCAGAGAAGTAGTCGCTACAAGTTTTCATTATATAACTCTATGTAAACAAAGATGGCCGCTGGCAGCCATGTTTAACGTCAAATCAAAACGATTTTCGACAAGGACCAACATCATGTCATACTGATCATTTTAGAAAAAGTCCCATATCAATATCTCTTATTGTTTTGAAGAAGTAGTCGCTACAAACTTATTTATTTTAAATCTATTTTTAGCTGTGGTGGCCATCTTGAATTTCCGGCCGACCTGAAATTTTTCTAGGATCAACTAGACATCAAGAGCAACATTCCTGTGAAGTTTCATGAACATCCGTCAAGTAGTTTCAGAGGAGTAGTCGCTACAAGTTTTTACTATAAAACTCTATGTAAACAAAGATGGCCGCTGGCAGCCATGTTTAACGTTGAATCAAAACGATTTTTGACTAGGATCAACATCATGTCATGCTGATCATTATAGAAAAAGTCCCATATCAATATCACTTATAGTTTTCAAGAAGTAGTCGCTACAAACTTGAATTTAAAAAATCTATTTTTAGCTTTGGCGGCCATCTTGGATTTCACATCAACATGAATTTTTGCTAGGATCAACTAGACTTCATGGGCAACATTTCTGTAAAGTTTTATGAATATCCATTCAGTAGTTTCAGAGGAGTAGTCGCTACAAATAAAAGTTAACGGACGGACAGACAGACAGACGGACGGACGACGGATGCCGCACCACGGCATAAGCTCTGCTGATCTCTGATCAGTAGAGCTAAAAATGGCATTGTTCAAAAAATACAAGGGCCATAACTCATGTGTTTACCCAATTTAGCTGGTTTTCGAATTTGTCCAAGCTTTCATTGATATTAACAGTCTGTGCAAATTTGGTAAAGATCAAATAATAAACGAAGGTGCTACAAGGCAGAAACTGGCATTTTTCAAGAAAAAACAAGGACCATAACTCCGGTGTTACTGATCCGATTTGGTTGGTTTTCGAACCTGTCCAAGCTTTCATAGCCCATTTCACCGGTACTTCGGAAATCTCCGTACAAAGTTCGGAATTTCAGTCACATAGCGCAAAGTCACATGACTTCAAGAACTAATCAAATGCTGGTAGTCATAACAGTATCAACACTCACAAATTAACTAGTTTCAGTCTTTATATATGCGTATTTGTTCGCTAAAACACCGCAGTCGTTAGTGCTATTCTACACAGAAGCCATCTTGACTCATTCCTTGGAAACTAGATCGGATTTCAAGGCTATACGA
>JAWPHD010017194.1:0-45888 GCA_037043455.1 Cyrtodaria siliqua | reverse complement strand
GCTCCAACGTAAGGACGTTTTGCCTTCAGACGGTATGTACGTAGTCTGTTTCTGACGGTGTTGACGTGGATTCTGTGGCAGAAAACAACAAAACGCCTCAAATAATGGAGGAAAATAACAGGTTTTGGTTTCACTTATAAACGCAGATTAGTGATGTTATGGTTTTGGTTCTAAAACAACACTTACCCATGAGTGCCAATTGTCCGTCTGGCGGTGTTGGTTGCTGTCAAGAAGCGGTCCCGTAGATGGGAGACCCGGATGTAGGCGTCCTGTCTGATGGTGGTAACACGTGGCTGCCCCGGGCGTGGGCGGTCGCGAACGGTCCCAGTTTGATGGAAACGAGATATCAGCCTTGAAATGGTGGAATGGTGACAGCCAAATCTTCTGGCGATGGCACACTTGGAACTTCCGGTTGCGAACATTCCAAGTGCCTGATTTCGCTCATCTTCGTTGAGACGTGGCATTCTTAGCAGCGGTCAATATCGAGTTTCATTCTGCTTTTATGATGTGTCTGATAACTAGCCATGAATGTGTAGTGTTGTATACACGAAAATCTCGTGCATCATGGGTCAGTTCTCAATAACCCGTATTGATGGTCGCGCCGATAGCCGACGCTCTGTTTCAACACAAATCGCCAGGTTAACCATTATTGCAAAGTGAATTAAGCATGCGATTTATGTGCGAAACTATTTCGTCCTTGCTACATGCTAAGTATAAAAATCATGCAGATAAAAACCGTGCGTTTCTAAATGTGTTAAGTGTATATTAAAAAAAATGTTTCATACACTTTCAAACATAGACAACTCTATTAACTTGCAACAGTATATCGATAATAGAGATGGAGATAAACGCGTTGGATTAGAGAGTTTTATATACACTATCGGTTGGTATAATATTAATCATGAAGTCATAAAGAGAAAAACACCAGACCAACAGTTGGCAGATATATTTGAAGGACTGAATATTACCCTAACCGTTGATGCACAGAATGGTATAGCATCTTTAGAGACAGTACAGAGACACGATTATCAAACGGTCTTTCAGAAATGCTGGGATCCAAGGACAGGAAATGGTTAAAAGGTACTCATATTAGAAAACAATCAATTCATTTAGCTCCTTATAAACAGCTATATGTTCATCTGGAACAAGTTAATACGAGTAGTAATTATTTCAATGGTGCGTCAAGCACTATTATAGGGGTTATACCTGTTGTAAATAAGCAGTTTGGAGATATTGTATATACACTTAACACATTTAGAAACGCACGGGTTGCATATTTGAGGGTTTCTCAAATCTGGAGCATTGTATAAAACTGAAAACTGGTACATATGTCACTTCAACTTTATTACACGTGTGTGCCAAATTTCATGTGAATTGATAAAAAAAACTTTGAGATCAGATTGGTTATTTCTTACTCACACCGTCAGATTATAAATGCACAAGTCAGTATCTTGTGTGTCCACCATTTGCATTGACCAATGCTGTACACCTGCGATGCTTTGAATTGATTTTGGTAGCAATCTCCTGTGGTGGAATATTCTGCCATTCTACAATAGCAGCTACACGAAGTTGCTGTAAAGTCTGAGGGGGGTTCAAACGCCTCGCGATACGCGTTTTTAACACAACGCAGACGTGCTCAATTGGCAACATGTCTGGGCAGAGGGCAGGCCAGGCAAGCACGTCAACATTGTGCTGATTTAAAAATCTTCTTGTCACACCGGCGGTATTGGCGGCGCGTTATCCTGCTGCAGGATACCGTTTCCATTCGGGAAGTGCTGAGCCATAAAAGGTACTACAACTGGCTGCAAAACTTTATTAATGTAAACATTTGCCGTAACATTGTGATCAAAAATTACAAGCGTAGTCTTATGATTTAGCGTTATGCCACCCCAGACGTGGATGGAACCACCTCCCCAGGCATTTCTCTCAATAACACAATTATCGCTAAACCGTTCGCCGACCCTCCGCCAGACACGTTTACGGCCGTCTGCCCGGTTGAGCTGAATGCGGCTTTCATCGGAGAACAGCACGGTGCTCCAACGTTGCCTTGTAAACCGCTGATGAGCACGACCCCAGCGTAAACGGTCTTGACGATGTCTCCGTGTTAGTACAGCTCCAACGTAAGGACGTTTTGCCTTCAGACGGTATGTACGTAGTCTGTTTCTGACGGTGTTGACGTGGATTCTGTGGCAGAAAACAACAAAACGCCTCAAATAATGGAGGAAAATAACAGGTTTTGGTTTCACTTATAAACGCAGATTAGTGATGTTATGGTTTTGGTTCTAAAACAACACTTACCCATGAGTGCCAATTGTCCGTCTGGCGGTGTTGGTTGCTGTCAAGAAGCGGTCCCGTAGATGGGAGACCCGGATGTAGGCGTCCTGTCTGATGGTGGTAACACGTGGCTGCCCCGGGCGTGGGCGGTCGCGAACGGTCCCAGTTTGATGGAAACGAGATATCAGCCTTGAAATGGTGGAATGGTGACAGCCAAATCTTCTGGCGATGGCACACTTGGAACTTCCGGTTGCGAACATTCCAAGTGCCTGATTTCGCTCATCTTCGTTGAGACGTGGCATTCTTAGCAGCGGTCAATATCGAGTTTCATTCTGCTTTTATGATGTGTCTGATAACTAGCCATGAATGTGTAGTGTTGTATACACGAAAATCTCGTGCATCATGGGTCAGTTCTCAATAACCCGTATTGATGGTCGCGCCGATAGCCGACGCTCTGTTTCAACACAAATCGCCAGGTTAACCATTATTGCAAAGTGAATTAAGCATGCGATTTATGTGCGAAACTATTTCGTCCTTGCTACATGCTAAGTATAAAAATCATGCAGATAAAAACCGTGCGTTTCTAAATGTGTTAAGTGTACACGTTTTTATTCTAAATATCGCTGTCTTTCGGGGGTGCAATTACTGAATTAAAAATAGAAGTCAGAGATGAGCATTGCAAGAAGATAAATAATCACGGCTTACCTATGAGTTGTGTTTTAGAATTTATTTAAAATTATTTATATTTTTTAAAAAAACAATGAGTATATTTGGAGCAACAACACCTGAGAAAACAGAAGACAGAGAGACTTTAACCAATCATGTTTTAGATTTACATAGGCGAGTTGTGCCTATTGTTAACCAATTCAAACAAATAACAGATAAAGTTGATAATCTTAAATATGGGATTATAACAATATTTGCGGAGGCTAAGGGTCCACTTGTATTAAATAGAGTACTCTCATTTGGTAATGGCGGAGCAGAAACAAATGTGGGGTATGTAATGACACGCCGTGGGCGTATTATGGGAATAGGTTTAGCAAGTGAACGATTAGTTGGTGACGTGTCTGTAGTAGTCTCTGAAAAGCCAAATTATGGTATAACGCTTCACATCATCCCGCGCAACCACGATAACTTTGATAGACCTTTGGATATTAGTGCTGGTTCTGTCATTAGCTGTGTATGCAAGATTGCCAACGCTACCGCTATAAATACGGTGGCGTCATTATTAATTGAATTTAATTTTTTATTATTAAAAAAAATGAAGCAACCGACAGCACCAAGTTCATATCCTGAGTAGCCAGTGGAAGACGGACAGAATTTTAGATTACAAAATATTTCAGAGATTGAACAGAAGTTAATTACAGAGCGAGATACACGCAAGTCTCTTTATAAAAAATATAAACGTGGTATTAATATCACAGATGGAATTGACACTACCTTAATATCCACAGGTGTTATTATGGCCGGGATTGGATTTATTGTTCCAGTTTTGTTACCTTTGGAAATAGCAGCAATAGTATGTGGAGCTACAGGTGTTTGTATTAATTTTATCAGACGCAAGCTTAATTTAAAAGCTCAAAAACATTATGAAATAAAAACTTTGGCAGAGTCTAAGTTGAATAGCATAACACATTTGATATCAAAAGCATTGAGTGATGCACAGATATCTGAGCAAGAGTTTAAGTTGATTTTGGATGAGTTAGATAAATATTATAGTTTGAAACAGGACACCAAAAAGAAAGCTGAAATAAGTAAGTTCAAAAAAGAACTAGTGGAACAGGGAAGAAAGGAAGCAATGGCAACCTTACAAAAAAGTCTAAAAAGTGTGTGATTTATTGTTTTAGTAATGTGTTTGAGTATGATCCACCACCTTTGTATTCAAGCTCGGAGAATCAAATTATCTAAAAATTATCTAAAAAGAAAATCATATTTTGTTAATTTCGTGTTTATTCGTTGATTTGGGTGTAAATTTAATAACAAATCAACTTTTATTAAAGAAATCTCAAAATATAACTCTAGCTCAGTTTATTTCAGCACCTTGTGGTAGGAGTTTTTATATATATGTATTTTGGGTCGTTCTGTTGTAATTTAGAGGCGAAACAGAGTGAGCCGAAAAATTACAGCAGAACACCCAAAATACATATATATATATATGTAACCTGTTGTATATATCTATAATTTTGGTTTGGGATGTCTTATAGCATTATGCATCTTATTCATACTTCAACCATATTGGGGCATTGTCTACCTCCTCCACCCACCGCCCCCACTTCCTCCATCCCCCACCCCCATCCATTTTTTTAAACATATTTCTGTGTTGTTTTAGTCAATTCTTACACATATATGTTGCCCCCCCCCCCCCCCCCCCCCCCACACACACACACACACACAGCCTCTCACCAACACACAGTCTCTCACCACCCACCCCACCTGATTTGTTTGATTTTTTGACATATTTCTGTTTTGTTTTAGTCAATTCTTACACATAGCTTTTTACACATATATATGTTGCCCCCTCCCCCACCGCCTCTCCCCCACTCCCCCCTCCCTCCCCACTATTTGAAACAATTTTTTTTATTTTTTTATTTTTTTTTACATATTTCTGTGTTGCTTTTGTCAATTCTTACACATGTTGCACCCTCCCCCCACCCAACCCATCCCGCCTTCCCCACCCCCCCTCCACCACCGCCACCGCCCCCACTCGAAACTGGAATATGTTTTTTTTTTTTTTTTTACATATTTCTGTGTTGTTTTGGTCAATTCTTACATAGCTTCTTGCACATTTGTTTCCCCCTCAAACATTGAATGAATCGAAGATTGTATTTAATTTATACGACTCTTCCGTGTTTTTAGCTCTACTGGCCAAGGGCCAGCAGAGCTTATGGGATGGTGTGTTGTCCGTCGTGCGGCGTCCGTCGTCTGTCTGTCCGTCCGTACACTTTTACCTCGTTAAGACGATAGGGCCTTCATTTTTCATCCGATCTTTACCAAACTTTAGTAGGTTAATAATATCAATGAAAGATCGGACAAGTTCGACAACCAGCCAGATCGGACCAGTAACAGCGGAGTTATGGACCTTGATTTAGTTAAAAATGCTTTATGGCTATATTTTGCCTCGTTAAGACAATAGGGCCTTCATTTTTCATCCTATCTTTACCAAACTTTACTAGATTATTAATATCAATGAAAGCTCGGACAAGTTCGAAAACCAGCCATATCGGACCAGTAACAGCAGAGTAATGGCCCTTGATTTTGTTAAAAATGCTATATTTTGTTTCGTTAAGACGATAGGGACTTCATTGTTCATCCAAACTTTATCGAACTTGATCAGATTCTTAATGTCAATGAAAGCTCGGACAAGTTTGAAAACCAGCCATATCGGACCAGTAAAAGCGGAGTTATGGCCCTTGATTTAGTTAAAAATGCTATATTTTGCCTCATTAAGACGATAGGGCCTTCATTTTTCCTTCGATCTTTACCAAACTTTATCAGTTTGTTAATGTCAATGACAGCTCAAACAAGTTTGAAAACCAGTCAGATCGGATAAGTAACAGTGGAGTTATGGCCCTTGATTTAATTAAAAATGCTGTATTTTGCCTCGTTAAGACGATAGGGCCTTTATTTTTCATCTGATCTTTACCAAATATTACCAGATTGTTAAAGTCAATAAAAGCTCGGACAAGTTTGAAAACCAGCCACATCGGACTAGTAACAGCGGAGTTATGGCCCTTGATTTAGTTAAAAATGCTATATTTTGCCTCGTTAGTACGATAGGGCCTTCATTTTGCATCTGATCTTACTGATCTTACGAAATTTTACCCGATTTTATGATTTATTTATTTAATTTAATTTTCTTGTTGATTTTTTTTTTTAATTTTTTCTCGATTTTTTTTTTTTTTTTTTTCTTGATACTTTTTTTTTTTTTTTTTTTTTTTTTTTTTATTTTGAATGTTGTTATTGATTTTTTTTTTTTGATTTCTTGAATTTTTTTTTTTAGTTAGATTTTTTTGGATTTTTTTAATTATTATTTATTGATTATTTTGGATTTTTTTTTTTTGGAATTTTTATTGATTTTTTACCTCTATTGACCAAGTTCGAAAACCAGCCAGATCGGACCAGGATCAGAGGAGTTATGGCTCTTGTTTAGTTAAAAATGCTCGTTAATATGATATGGCCTTCGTTTTTAATCTGATCTTTACCAAACTTTACCAGATTTTTAGTTATGGCAATTGATTTAGTTAAAAATGCTGTATTTGCCCCAAATCTTTAAAAAAAAACGTAAATTGCAGTCACTCGCTTCATTGATATTATAATAGCCATGTTAGCAAGTAGAGAGTCCACAGGCCCTTTTGGGCCTCTTGTTTACGTTACAAATTCAACGAAAAATAGCAAATTATATGCACAATTTTTAAATGCTAATGTATACATATATTAATCAAATGTAACAAATTAAGCAATTTCAACATATTCACAAAATGAATTGAACTTTACTTACGTTACTAACAAATATAAATGTATAGCTCTATAAGATAGCATGCATTTTCATGGAAATATATTACATCATTTGAGCTCATAATTCCTCTATACATTGCCATCACTTTCTTCAAACTCAATATCAATCAGTTGGTTGGCTGCCCTATCTTCCCACCCATTGCTTCCTTCTTCAGTGTCAGGCTCTTTGAACATGATGTCAAACAACTGTTGTGACGCAATATCCAGTCAAATTCAATAACTTTATCTTCTCTCATTTGTTTCTGTGTCTGGTTAATGTTGATCATTATGGTGCCACAAAAGCACTTGAAAGTGTGCATGTTCAAATGCATGATTATAGAAAATTGACACGGCGGAAAAAAAACGTATTTGACATCCGTGTAAATAGGCATCACACTATCCTCTCCGTGATGTCCGTACTTTATCTGAAGATAATCCGAACATTCGTGCTGCTGTTCGAGCAATCCAAATTGACACAAACTCTCTGTGCTTTTCAATCGTCTTCAATGGGACAGCCTTGCCTCTCCCTACAAAGCCACTGGTTGTAACATAGCTTATAAAGCAATGCAGTGCGGGTAGTAAAGAGCAAATATCAGACCCTTTAACCTCTACAATTTGTTTCACATTCAACCTCCTTTATTAATCATCCCAGTGCCAAATATGACATATGGTTTTATTACTGAAACAAATTTTGAAAGCAGGATCAGTATGTCTGTTCCAGGAGAATGTACCACAATTGTTCCTGATGTTGGTGAGGATTGATAGGCATATGTTCAGCCGGATGTCTACTTCCTCCTATGATGAAAACAGATCTTCCTGATCATCAGCAATGACAGATATGTCATCTGCAGTGGTAAGCCGGGGACATATTTCCCAGACCAAGTAGGTTTCATCGCCTTGGGAAGTTTGGTGCATATCTGTCTGTTTTCCACTGACCGCAAATGAGATTAATGAATTGTGTCGTATTGTCGTGGTTATTCATGTAGCTCTTCAAATCGCAATATGTCTTCGTTTTCGGCCCTGAGCGGGATCTGTTTTTTTTTTGTTTCCTCCTACTTCATCGTTGGAGGCCTGGGGGAACGGGGGCGGCCTGGGGGAAGGGGCATCACATACACTAATAATTCAATTACAGTGTTATTTTCCCATACTTTCGCACATTAGTTTAGGTATAACAGTCAACTATGAAAGAGATACACGGCATGTCAAATGATTTATTATTTAAAACGGAAAGGGTATCAGGGGGTCAATTTATTTTTTAAATTATGTCTAAAACGAACATTTTGATGAAGGGATTACAGTGTATAATGATATGTTGTTCTCCTGTATGTGTGTGTGTGGTGGTAGGTAGAGTGGCATGTGTGAAGACAACGTTGGTATTTGCGATGGCGCGCCGTCGAATTCGTTCTAGTTTATGTTGTATATATATATATATATATTCCATGTATTTGTTGTTTAAACTGCGTCAGGTTGTGGCTGTGTTACGTATACTACATGTTCGATGTTTGTATGTATTCCATGTATTTCTTGTTCAAACTGCGTGTTTATGGCTGCTTTATGCACTCTGTCTGTTCGGTGTTTGCATATATTCCATATATTTGGTGTTGAACTGCGTGGCTATGGCTGTGTCATGTGTACTGCATGTTCGATGTTTGTATTTGCCATGCATTCGTTGTTTAAACTGCGTGGCTATGATTGTGTCATGTATACTGCCTGTTCGATGTTTGTATTTGCCATATATTTGTTGTTCAAACTGCGTGGCTATGGCTGTGTCATGTATACTGCATTTTCGATGTTTGTATTTGCCATGTATTTATTGTTTAAACTGCGTGGCTATGACTGTGTCATGTATACTGCATGTTCGATGTTTCTATCTACTTTGGAACATATTCCACACCCCAATGCATAGTTATGTTCTATGTACCAAATTATGCAGTTGCTCGATGGTCAATTGTTGGTCTGGTTATATGTTCCCAGTGTCCCCGTGTCCTCTACGTCTGCGCATATAAATGTTATTGTTGTAAACGTATGATGCAACATGTGTTTATCTGAATTAGACATCTCATTATGTTATACCAAATGTATATTAATGTCAATTACTTAATACATATTATTCAAATATGTAAATCTTATTACTAGCAATAAAAGATATTGATAATCAACCTCAGACAGTCTGTAGAAATCATTGTTTTGGTACTTCGAAAAATGACAGGTGTTCTGGAAAATTGGACTTTAATTATATTCATATACCTTATCAGTATATTAACTTCATACAAATGATTGATATATGCAAATGTTATTATTGTTAGTAGTATTAATACCATAAAACGTTATACATCTATTGTACAATTGACGTGTTTGTTATTTGACAGATGTTCAACGTGTGGCCTCTTATATACAAGTAAAGTCGAAAGAATATGGCACCGAACCAGGGTCCAATATGTGTATAAATACTTATTAGGAAGACCTCTAAATACATATTTTCCTCAGAAACGTTTCTCTGATTTTTGCATGTTTTACAAATTCACTGCAGGGATTTTCTTTTTTACTTTTTCCCTAATTGCCCTGTTTCCCACCCTCCACGGCAAGGTGACACTACCTCTTTGCCACTCCACGGCAAGGTGACACTACCTCTTTGCCACTCCACGGCAAGGTGACACTACCTCTTTGACACTCCCCGGCTAGGTGACACTCTTTGCCACTTACTTTTTGTATAATTTCGTGTATCCCAACAAACATATTACAGTAGTTGAGTCTAAAATGTTTGCGTATTAAAAAGTAGCTGTATTGATACAAACATTACACTCCACTATAAGTATTGATTTAGCTATTACAATCATTAACCCAGGTCGCATAGTTGCGGAGATATGGATTAAAAAAATGAACAGGAAAAATAACATTCAAAGACGACAGTCAACCACAAACACACACAGAATTGAAGAACAACATTACAAAAGAATACAACATTACAAATGAATAAAAAGGCAAATACGACATCACAAACACGAAAAGAGGGTTGACAATAGGGCTACCGCCTTGGAACGGTTAGTGGCAAAAAAGGCCGCTGGGGATTTAAACCAGGTTCTAGGGTGCACCAAACCTCACACTTACCCTACAGTCATCCCAATTAAACGGGACAGTGTAAATAAAGAAAACCCCGTCATGAAATATTCTCTAACCAACAAGGCAGCATTAATAGGCAATATAAGTAAAACACATAGATGCTCGTGTATATATAAATACAAAAAAAAGCATATAAAGCCACAATGACTTGGCAGAATCCAGAGCAACAAAATAATAAACCTTTGATGGCACGACAAGACAAGACCGCAGAAAAACATCAAACGCCACCATCCCATAGGGCTTTAGGTAGGCATCATCATAGGGTCCACAGCGTACAATTAAAGAGGAAAGCGTAGTGGCGAACTGTAAATAAGTCCACCACCAAGCATGCTGTACGTTGCAAAATGATAGGGTCATAACCTCTTTTGATAAACTTTTTAACAAGTTTAACAAGTTAAAAGTGATCATGACCAAAAATCTTTGTAATCACATCACCACAGAAGTCAGGTTGTGATAGTCCTTGTCGCAGAAGAGTCCTTAAATTACTTTTATATTTGGAAAGAAGATCAGGGTTACGATAATAAAATTTTGTAAAAGTGTTACGAAGTTTATGGTAACGGCGGTAACGCTGATGTAGTAGATATTTGGTTATACAAAGATTACGAATATTAAAGTCCTCAGCTCGAGTACAGGCTCTAGAAAAACGAATAAGTTCAGACACATAGACCCCATAAGAAAAAAAGTATGATAATGGACCTTTGGAAACGGCCGAGCACGACACATACGAAATATTGCAGTCTCGGTTTGATTGAAACTGTTCATGAGCGGTAGTGTAATATGCTAGCTACCGCTCACGCTCTCTAGTCCCGGGTTGAGCAGAACTCAATATTCATAAAATCAATAGTACACAATTTAAACCATCCCGAAGATGGCACGCATACGGCGGTGGACATGGAGTCATATGCTTCCCCATGTCGTATGGTCCCAGTATCTAATAAAATTAAATGCCCCGAAAAGCGAAATAAACATAATGGAATTTAGTTGGGAGCAGCGGTTATGAAGCCTACGTATCACAAGTAACGCCAAAAGACTAAATTAAAAAGCAGACAACATATCCTATAAGTGGTTAAACAATACCCAGAGCCTTTTATCGGCCGGAGTAGTGGAACCACCGAATCAAAAATTAAGTAAGAAAACAAAAGAAATTGAAAATGTACCACCGATAACTAAATATAAGTATCGGGCTCAGCGATCTCTAAAGATCGAATGAATAACAGTACTGATTGCATGCGAGGGGAAGTTGCTCGGGGAACATCCCCATCCAAGTGGCGATAGTTAACAATGACAAAATTAAAATCATCTCTCTTTTCATAGATTTTGCTAACTATTTCACCATTATCAATAGAGAGATCTAAATCAAGAAAAGAAGCGTTATTATCAGAAATATTAGCTTTGTTAAGCTGAAGCTCTTTAGGATAAATATTATTAACCGTAGTAGGAAAGAAAGGGTTGTCAATGTTCAATATGTCATCCAGATACCGAGAGGTGTCATTAAAGGCCTCAATAACATCTGTCTGGGTATCTGGTGAAAGACTCAACATGAAATCTCTTTCATAGCAATATAAAAACAAATCTGCGACAAGTGGTGCACAATTCGTACCCATATGGATACCAACAATTTGTCTATAAACGGTGGTTCCATACCAGACGAAAATATTGTCTAATAGGAAAATGAGTGCTTCACTAACTTCATGGCAAGTCCACATAGTATAATTGTCTAAACTGCCGTTAGTAAAAAACACTTTTCATATTATTACAACGTGAGAGTTGGTAATAAGGTTTTAGATGCGACCAATTTGAAAATCCAAGAATGTTGCTGTACCTGCTTTTGAGAAGGTCAAAACATTCGTGTTTTGATGCTTTATAATTAATAGTTTTCAAAAGTAAATGAAACTAAAATATGGATAATGTGAACCTGACTAAATTTAACGTGTAACAAGCACGTTTATGAACCATTAAGCATTTATTCCGAGTTCAACATATGTATCATCCTCTCTGTCTGGAGCGGTTCAATTGTCACGTGACAAACGTCTCACAATCAGTCACATAGTATGTTATCTCGTGACATTGACAAATAGATATCTAAAATATGGATACCTAAAATAAATTTTACAAGGTGTGTGAGATTTACAATTACGTAGCAATCAGGGCATTGCTGTGTCACATGACTTTTGAATAATTAACATGTCAGACGGTGGAACAACACGTATTTGGTTAGTCTCATTTGATCGCTGCAATCATGAGGTTGTCAATCGTTATCCTGACTGTCGCACTTGGAACTGTTTGCAATGGAAAAAAGAGGTAAATACAGTCTTACTTTGATATTTGATGTAATATGTACGTAAATTATCTTTAATAATGTGTCGGTTCGATTATTTTCGTAAAAGGGGCGTCCGTGGCCGAGTGGTTAACGTCTCTGACTTGCAATCACTTGCCCCTCACCGCTGTAGGTTTGATCCCTTAGGGGCCTAGGAATCTTTATATACGGAAGCTATCCAGCTGGCTTGCGGAACGTCGGGGTTCTACCCAGGTGCCCGCCCGTGCACGAAAATTGCCCGGAGGGGTACCTGGGGTCTTCCTCCACCAGTGGAAGCTGGAAAGTCGCCATATGACCTTAGCTGTTGGTGCGACTATAAAATCCAATTCAATTCAATTCAGTTATTTTCGTAAAACGTTGGTCATTTTGGCAAGTTTGGCGTATTACTAGAGACTATAGTTTAAGATTTTTGTTTGAGAAAAATATATGTTCGGCATTTTAAGACAATATTTATATAGTGCCTGAATCAGTTATATATCTGGGAACCGGAATTTTTAAATGGTAAATAAGAAACCGTACTTTTAAAAATCGGCTAAGAAACATAGACAAGTCTGACAAAAAATTATCTTTTCATGGGACATGTACAATGCTAGTAAGTTTGCTGTCGATGGTTTATACCGCGTCTGCTACTTTTATCTCTTGTTAATCAGTGCTCCAGATAAGCTTTCATCGCGATGCGTTTAGTACGCATGATACAAATTGTATTGCAATTTGCATAATTTACTAATGCGTATTCTTAAAACAAGTTTTGAAAAACATTATTTTAAAATATTCACTCATAGTCGTTATCATAAAACATAAAGTATTTCCTCTTCCGCTTATATATATTCATTATAGCTGTCTGTCTTTTTTAAATGGCATTAATTTGTGTCAAACAGCCGACTTATTTATTCTTGCAAGCATCGACTTGAATTGCTAGTAATTGCTGGAGGTACTTGCTTGTCATTCAATTCCTCAAACTTCCATAAGTATTGAGTATGATTGGGTGCACTCGTTTTTGAAGTGTGTACGCGGGTATTTGGTTCTCAATACTTAATGACGATTTTTCTAATGTGTTTGTGTA
Source organism: Cyrtodaria siliqua (assembly GCA_037043455.1). NCBI lineage: Eukaryota > Metazoa > Mollusca > Bivalvia > Adapedonta > Hiatellidae > Cyrtodaria > Cyrtodaria siliqua. The sequence goes on along the minus strand of JAWPHD010017194.1, from coordinate 32,620 downwards.
CGCATTTATGTTATTTTTAATATGTTTTTGATGAAAAAATATGCGTAATTACGCAGATACGCGTCTTATCTGGAGTACAGCTTGTTTTTGTTGGTTGCTTCCAAGGGATCCCCTTTTCAGTATGTATTGTGTTTTATGAATCACAATTAAGACACATTCAAAGGTGTATTTTTAAAAATATCATACTAAATATTTTCTTTATGTTAACATTATGATTGCATATTTGCGACTAGATGGCGTTCCATGGCGGTAGCCCGATTGTCCACCCTTTTATGTGTGTGATGTCATTTCTTGCCTTTTATTCATCTTTGTAAATATTGTTTTTTTTATATTTCGTTTTTAAACGAATTTGCAAACCCAAGCCGAGGTATTTCTGTGGCCTGATTCCTGGTATATTGGTGTATAATATCCAGAAATATAAAATATGAAAATGAAAAATGAATGAATCACGTTTTATGCCATTGCTACTAATGACACCCGAATATTGTAATTACATGTTTTACGGATAAGGTATATACGTATATAAATATATTTTAATTGTCCAGAACACCTGTCATTTTCCGTTCATTTAACAAAAGTCTGTACCCACATAATTACAAAGACCGTCTGAGAAAATGATGTTCGGCTTACAGTAGCTATCCCGCCAACAACAGCCTCATGTTACAACATATGTACACTGTTTCATAACCAACTGACGACGAGTTATATTTATAACTTACATACTTTGAGAATCCAAAGCCTATAGACACAATACCAGCCAGACCAAACCTCAAAACCGGAGCGTCTAATTAAGATTTACCAACTCATATTCATATTAGTAATACGCATATTAAATCACAGATATTTTAAGATCCTGTGAATAAACCTATACTTTTAATCTACACATAGACATTATTATATGACCTGAACACCTGGATAGAGTTTTAATAAACTGTTTTATGATGTAATTTTACCGTTATATGTCGGGTTAGTTTCTTTAATGTTAATGCCAATTATGACATTTCCATACTTAAATAACTCAATATTTATAAATTACCGTCGTAAATAAACAATGACAATGACAATGACAAAATTTTATTCAGTAATTTGGGCCTCCAGCCCATAATACAAATATTACAAATATATTGTAGTTAATATTTTAAAGTAACAGTGCGACATAAATACATGACATAGGTACATACATGTACATAGAAAATACACAGTTCAACGTACATTATAGATATGAGAATACGTCTTGTGTATTGCAATAGCGTTACCTTATGGTATATTATTGATAGTTTGAAAAAACAGGCGTCTTTTATTCAGTATTTCATACACATATTTGCATTTTAGTGACAGTTTATATGCCTCGTTGTTTTCATTAAATTATAGAATGTATTCGAACTCGAAATGAAAAAATGCATATTCATATTAACATGCAAAACATGATATCGTAAATCGTCATAATACGAACATTGCATGATTACATGGTATTCGTCTTCTACTTCTCCTGACATACACAACATACATTTTCTCTCATGATATGGGGTATTGGAATATCTTCCTGTTTCAACATATAAATTATGGCATCTCAACCTAGAAAAAGCAATTTTATATTTTAGAGGTATATCTAAACTTAGATATCTTTCAACATTCAATACAGATTTAAAGTGTTGATAATGGGTTGCTTTAGAAGACTGAGATAGTTCAGCTCGCCTATTTTGGAGAGCGCAATCAATTAAGCGTTGTTTAAATATGGCTATAAATAACTGTACGTCTCCTAATTCATCAGATATCCATGCTACACCGAAACCATATCTAAAAGTAGTGATTTAACATGAGTTGCCCATGTTGTTCTACCGACGTCATCAATATTTCTTAGCATAATATAACATTGATTTGGGTATCTGGTATTACTCATATGTGAAATTCATATCCAGTATTTAACACATTTACAATTATAATTAATATATAATGGAAACCTGCCACACTCGCCTTTGGCGATTGCATGGAATGTATTTTTATATAACTTTAAATATCGGCTGCAGAATTGGTTATGGACATTTTCAATTTGATTACAATATTGATAGCCCCAGATTTTGGAACCGTATGTTAAAATAGGCATAACCATAGTATCAAATAATTTAAAGAGTTCAAAATAATCAAAATAGCCAACATTACGTTGAAGTTTGGATATTGAAAGTAATGCTTTTCTGCTTTGAGTTTCTAATGTTTCTTGAGCCTTTGTCCATATTAGTTTTGGTGTCATATAAAGACCTATGTATTTATAACATGAAAAGTTTCAAGTTGATCACCATTGTAAGACCATGTTTCGTTACCTCTCAAATATCCACCATTTCTGAAAACTATGACTTTTGTCTTCCTAAGATTTATTGACATACCTGTGCGATTACAAAAATTGGAAATTACATTTATTTGTGATTGAAGTTGTCTGACAGTATTTGCACAGCTGGCCATGTCGTCAGTATAAAGAAGTGCAAAGATATCATCAACTTCATCAGATACATGAATACCATTATCGCAAGAGTGCGTAAGTTCATCTATTAAGTCGTTTATGAAAACGTTAAGCATGATCGTGCTAAATTTACAGCCTTGTCTACATCCTATATTGCATTCAAAACAGATTGTGTAACAATTTCTATCAGTACGAACGCATGACGCAAGACTGCTATACATTGCTGCCAATAGTTTTAGAAATGTTCCACCTATTCCCTTTCTTATAAGGCTATTGAACAGTTCGGTATGATTTATCTTATCAAATGCCTTTGAAAAGTCTACAAACAAACAATAAAAACGACCATATATATAAGCGACTTATATATTTTTGAATAATGGCATGAAATGTAAATAAACTATCAATTGTAGAATAGACTTGCCTGATCCCTGATTGTGCCTCATCAATTGTATTATAATTTTTTGCCCAACATATTAATATATTGAACATCATTCCAGTTAGAACTTTATTTAAGGTATCGATTAATGAGATTCCACGGTAATTATTAGGATCGCTTTGCAAGCCCGATTTGTGAAATGGACATAAAATGCTCAGCCCCCAAAACGGACAGAAAAGTACCGGTTTCAAGAATTCTATTCTATAACGGTAAGAGAATCAGTGATATATCAGTTAAAGTATATTTTATCATTTCTGCTAATATACCGCTAGGTCCTGTAGATTTACCTAATTTTAAATCATCCACACTTTTTTTCAGTTCTGCTATTGAGAATGGGTCGTTTTTTGGGAGGTTGGAGGCCATCCTCCATAAACCTTACACATATGCATATTAAAATACTGAAAGAAGCTTGAAAATCAATGACAATACACAAACTCTCTATCATAGTGGACAATGTAAATATTTGTATATACATCCTATATGTAATACGTCTCTCATCTAATAAAGAAAGAAAGAAAGAAAGAAAGAAAGAAAAAAAGATAGATAGACAGACAGACAGACAGAGAGACAGACAGACAGACAGACAGACAAAAAGATAGATAGATAGATAGATAGATAGATAGATAGATAGATAGATAGATAGATAGATAGATAGATAGATAGATAGATAGATAGATAGATAGATAGATAGATAGATAGATACAAGGTACAGGAGGGCATAAAGATTAAGAGAGATTAAATGTTAATTAATCAAACACTAATTATATCGTTCGCTCGTTCTAAGTGTTTGCTCGTTCATTCATTCATTTTCCATTTATGTACGTTTGCACACTTTTCATGTATACGATCAGTGTCACTATAGTTTTTATGTATTATGTAATATTTATTAGTTTTTATGTATTATGTAATATTTATTCTTCGGTGTACCTGTCTATCGATCATACCTTTCCTCTACGAGAAAAGATATAATGCAAGACAGGTATAGTTAAGTCAACATGTTTTGGGTAATTTATCGACATACCTTTCGTCCTGCAAAAACGCAATACAAGGAAAGATATGATTTGAAAAGAGGTCCATCCAATGCACAAATAGAATCCTTACACACGCCGGACTAATGGGTTATTAATTGCACTATTGTAACAAGAAGATGTCGAAGTTGTTGTCTCGTCTTCGTCTCACAGTGGATTTGTGAGCCGTGGTTACTGGCTCATTTCTATAATAAAAAAACACGATATGTTTTCCAAATACCGTATACGATCTTCCTTATACCGTGTTATAAGACAACTATCACATCATCTAATCAAGCGTAATTAATAATATTGACATTATTTCATGCCAGCTATTCTGAACATCTGCATCATCATTGTCTAAATTGGACGAACATGTAATATTTCGGACCGCCTGTTATCTAGTAGATATATGTCGTTGACGTGTAAGTATACAATGCTGTGTGTACTACTTCTGATGGAGTAATACTATTGAATAACGCCTTTTACATTTACGTATTGAGTGTATACTAATATTCCACTACAATCTTACAGACACAATATTAATATACGTTTTAATACATTCATACATAGTTATAGAATATCGGTTTTATAAACTAAATAAGGCGAGCTATTGTTTTTGCCAATAGCTCCAAATTATTTTTGCAATCAAGTTGCGGTTCGTTTTGCGTACGTTTTTTTGATAATTTAATAAACCATTGCATTGAGCACGATAATTTTTCCTGTTTTGTTTCCAGTTTTTCATAAAAAGTCAAGACATTTATTTCTCAGCGTGTAATTTAACAAACATCCTCGTATATTCAGCCAATTTTTGAGCATCATGTCGGGAAGAGGTGCCCCACGGAAGGATGCAAGACGTGTAAAAAGAAAAAGTGGGGCTGAAACGCAGATGACCGTAAAGCATTCAACAAAACTAAATATCCACAGATGCCAGACATAACAATCAGTAAAAATGGAGTTCACAAACTACTAACAAACCTTAAAACAGACAAAGCAGCAGGACCAGATAACATTAAACCTCTCCTCCTTAAAGAACTCAAATGAAATTGCAGATATTGTCCAAATTATTTTTCAGAAATCTCCTTCAAGTGGCGAACTACCTTCTGATTGGAAGAAAGCAAATGTAGCTCCTTTGTACAAAAAGGGTGATACAAGCGACCCAGCAAATTACAGACCTATTTCCCTAACTTGCATTCTATGTAAAAGAGAGTATGATAATGGACCTTTGGAAACGGCCGAAAACGACACATACGAAATATTGCAGTCTCGGGTTGAGCAGAACTCAATATTAATAATATCAATAGTACAAAATTGTAACCATCCCGAAGATGGCATGCATATGGCGGTGGACATGGAGTATCTTTCTTCCCCATGTCGTACGGTGTATGGTCCCAGTATCTAATACAATTAAATGCCCCGAAGAGCGAAATAAACATAATGGAATTTAGTTGGGAGCAGCGGTTATGAAGCCTGCATATCACAAGTAACAGTCAAAAGACTAAATTAAAAAGCAGACAACATATCCTATAAGTGGTTAAACAATACCCAGAGCCTTTAATCGGCCGGAGTAGTGGAACCACTGAATCGAAAATTAAGTAAGAAAACAAAAAGAAATTAAAAAGCACCACCGATAATTAAATATAAGTATCGGGCTCAGCGATCTCCAAAGATCGAATGAATAACAGTACTGATTGCAAGCGCGGGGAGACGTTTTACTGCCGCCACACTGCACAAACAACGCCACTGTGCTATAAAAAAGAGTATGATAATGGACCTTTGGAAACGGCCGAAAACGACACATACGAAATATTGCAGTCTCGGTTTGATTGAGACTGTTCAGCTTCTTGGTAAGCTTCTTGAACATATTGTTGCTTCTAACCTGTCTTCTCATTTCAAACAGCACACGGCTTCCGAGAAAGGCGTTCCTGCGAAACCCAGCTCCTCGAACTAGTGGATGACCTTACTAGAAATCTCTCTCTCTCTAAGCAAACTGACTTAATTCTCTTGGATTTTAGTAAAGCCTTTGACAAGGTCAGTCATCTTAAACTTCTCTTTAAACTTCATGAACATGGTGCCTCACCCGCTGTAACTAAGTGGATTAACTCCTTTCTCATTGGTAGATCTCAAACTGTTGTTCTGTTCTAGAAGGTACACACAAAACCCACCCAGGCCCGTGTTTCAGTTTTCTCAAAGGGACATAACTCGGATTTCAATAAGGGCTTTTGTACATTTGCCAGATGTTGGTATAGACATTCATGTGAGCTATGTGGTAGTTTCCAGCATGGCATGTTTAGGTGTCTGAACGGAAAGCCTCCAACAAATAGTTTCAATAAAAGTAATTCAAACCAGTCATTTCATTCCTTTCGAGGGAATCAAAATAATAGAGGAGGCAGAGGTTCATATGCAGGAAGGGGTGGTCACTAATTTGAATGAAGAAAATGCGTCCAATTTATACTGTTTAGGTAGATCTCCCATTAATGTCATTGAACTTAAGAAAGAATTAGCAACATACCCAAACAAAGAGGTTGCCATGGAACTGGCATATGGGTTTGAATTTGGCTTTCCTCTGCATTATGTAGGTTTAAGGTTACCAGTGGAAGAAAATAACTTAAAGTCTGTGATAAAACATCCCCTTGTTGCCAACGAGAAAATTCAAAATGAATTAAAACATGGTAGAATTTGTGGTCCATTTGTTGATAGACCAATTCACAATTTGAGAATTTCAGGATTGGGGTTGGTACCAAAGAAAAATCCAGGTGAATTTCGATTGATACATCATCTTTCATATCCCGATGGTAGTTCTGTGAATGATTCAACAGACCCTGATTTGTGCTCAGTCCAGTATACAAGCTTTGATGAGGTTGTCCATATGGTACAGGATGCTGGTGTTGGTTGTCTGATGGGAAAAGCTGATATTAAATCGGCATTTCGTCTACTTCCGGTCTCGCCGTCCGATTTTGATCAACTTGGTTTTAAGTTTGACGATTTTTATTATTTTGACAAATGTATGGCTATGGGGTGTTCCATAAGTTGTGCCACTTTTGAAACGTTTTCAACTTTTATTGGATTTTTGGTTAGACACAAAACACCATTTGGGGATTTGGAACATTATGTAGATGATTTCCTTTTTGGTGGGAAACGGTCTACCAGTGACTGCCTTACCATTATGCAGGTGTTCTTCGATTGTTGTAAACAATTGGGAATTCCAACTGCAGATGAAAAAACAGAGTGGCCAAAAACAGTTATAGTTTTCTTGGGTCTTGAATTGGACTCAATTGAGATGGTAGTGCGAATGCCGATGGATAAAATAAACGAAATCAAATTGAGGATTGCTGAAGTTTTGACAAAGAATAAAATCACATTAATAGTTATGCAGCAATTAATCTATTATGTGTTCTGAATTTTGCAGCTAGGGCTATTTTACCTGGTAGACCATTTCTGAGAAGGTTAATAAATGCAACAAGGGATCTGACAAAGCCATACCATCATTTGAGAATAACTCGTAGCTTGAAACAGGATTTGCATATGTGGTTGACATTTTTTGAAAAATTCAACGGTGTCTCTGTGTTTCATGATCGTTTTTGGTTTAGCAATGAAGATGTTGAATTATACACCTATAGTGCAGCGGGTTTAGGTTCAGGCTTCGGTGCCTATTTCAATGGTAAATGGACTAATGGTGTATGGCCGGACACTTGGTATACCATCGGGTTGACTGATGATATTACTATTTTGGAAACATTTCCCATATTGGTGAGCATAGTCATTTGGGGCGATATTTTGAGAAATAATAAAATACTTTTTCACTGTGATAATCAATCGGTAGTTTACATATTAAACTTAATGACGTCAAAATCTGATGAGGGTAATGGTTATTGTCAGAGCATTAGCATTAGTGTTTGCATTATAATATTGTGTTGAAGGCAAGACACATAAGTGGAAGGACAAATGTGTTAACAGATGCTTTACCTCGTTTGCAGGTAGAAAAGTTCCGTCAGTTGGCCCCATGCGCGGAGACAAATCCAGAAGGGGTCCGACCCATCTCTGGAATGTATTCGAGCAGGATCAGTGAAACTATTGGCTGCTAGTATTTCTGAAAACACTAAAGTAGTTTACTCAAATGCTGTGAAGAATTTAAATGAGTTTCGGTGTTTGTTTCAATTGAGTAATACATGGCCAGTTCCTGTTTCTCATATCGCGTGGGTTATATCATATTGTTTTGAGAAGGATTACTCACCTGCTTCTATGAGAACTTATATTTCTGCTTTTGGTTATATGCATAACGTAAGAAATATCCCAGATAGCTCTGCATCATTCGTCATTAGGAAGATGCTTGGGGGATTTATAAGGATAAAGGGCAGAAAAGATGTTAGAGCGCCAATCACACATGAGATTTTTGATAAAAATAAGTGAAGCTGTGTATAGTTTGGCTTATTTTGGATTATTCCGTATAGGTGAGTTGGTCTACACGGATGAGAGACAAGCTGATTATGCTTTGAATTATGATGTGGTCAGCATTGTTGAAGATTTGTCTTCTTGTGTCATTCGCTTGCGTAAATCAAAAAATAATCAGAGTGGCAAGCCAATTTCTGTACATTAAAATCGAGTCTCAGATAAATATTTGTCCTTGCATTCTCTAGATTACTTTATGAAGATAAGACCAGCCCAATCTGTAAATGGAAGACTTTAACTAGGAATCAGTTCAGTGCCGTTTTGTCCAGGTCAGTAAGTCATGTGGGTGTGTCTGTCAGTAAATTTAAGAGTCATTCTTTTCCAATAAGTCGTCCAACTAGTTTGTCCATGGCGGGAGTTTCATGCGATAAGATAAAGCTATTGGGTAGATGGAAGTCAAATGCCTACACAAAATATATTAGAATGGATATAGCTTGATTTCGGTTTCTTCATGGATTGGCTAGGTTCAGTAAATAAAGTGCCAGTCAAGGCAACTCTTTTTTCAGTTATTTGGATTGTTGGCGACTCGTTAATTACTGGGCTGGCAGACAAGCAGAAAGAAGGGGAAGAACATATTTAGGTTTAGAAAAGCTCAATGTTAGCGTTATATGGCGTGGCAAGAGAGGCATGAAATGGACTGATTTACCGCATGAATTGCAATGGATTTCCCTTCATCGAACTCCATCCATAATCTTAATTCATTTAGGCGGAAATGATGTTATTGGCATATCAATGCTAAAAATGAAGCGTATAACGCACAAGGATTTTAGATGTCTTTTTACGAATATTGACAAAACTCTTATTGCATGGTCCAAACATTTTGCCTCGACTGAACTGGAAGTTTGCATTGCCAAGTTCTGATTTGAAAGCAATTGATAATAAGCGTAAACGCTTTAAAGGGACACTGTCCGTAAGTAAGCAGATATTGAGCAAAACCAAATAACCGTTTGACTTTTATTCAGTGAAATGTATACATGGAAACATGAGCATAGACCCTAAGAAGTCTGTAGTAATACATTCATGAGTTTGAAAAAAAAGAAGCTTTAATTATTATTTGTAAATAAAGTGGGACCCACAATATTTACATTTTCTACGATCATGTGACTTTCATTATCCCATTAGGTTTTGGCCATAGTATGTTTGGCGGAATATGTAAAGCCCGCTTAGCTCAGTCGGGAGCGATGGACAACTTCACGCTCACGTTCATTATTATTACTGCGATCAGTGTATTTTTAGTTTGGGCTGCGAGGTCAAACGCTTAAAGCGGTTTTTCTTTTTTTTGTTCCGCGATTGAATTCCGTCAAACAATATTGCTTTTAATTAATAAATATTTGATAATGTTTAGTGAGTTATGTTTGCGAACACAATTAGTGTTTGTTCTAAAAGCTAAAAGTTACGGACATTGTCTCTTTAATATGCTCGCCAGGCAGGTTGTAAGGCTTTTCGAAATGGGTCGGGAACTAAAACATGAAATAACTGATTTTTTCTATGCAGATGGCTGTCACTTGTCAGATGTTGGCAATGATTTGTTTTGTAGTTCTCTTCAGAGTGGCATTGAATGTTTTTTGACATCTGACAAAGAGGTCTATGGGTCGACTTAGTTATATTTGGCTTGTCCGTATAGAATTGGAGGGTTGAAATTTATTATAACCTGGTGATACTTAATTGCTTGGTGGCGGAATTCTAACGGTCAAGAGTTATATTTGAAATCCCCAAAAGCAGAAATTTTGCAATTCTGGCAATTTGGAAATCTTGTCTGCATTATCAATGTCTGCATTATTAATGATTTTTTCTTCAGACAAGATTTGTATGACGGACTGTCGGTTTGGTAGGATTTTCTGTTTGGCATCAATATGTATTTCATTTAATAGCGGTCGGGGTTTCTCAACCGGGAATTATTTCCTCAGTGCAGTCCATAATTAAATGGACTTGACTTCATTGGGGGATTTTGTTCCTTGTTGGGGGATTCTGATTGCATCTGATGGTCAGGAGCAATGCCCGCAAACAAACCATGTAATGGTGATATGCACCAACAATGACCCATGCATATTGATGCTGGATATATAAAGACTTCCACTGGCTAACATCCCGAGGCCAAAGTGCCGAAAAAGATTTTAGGCTGATAAGCCGAGGCCAACGTGCCACAAAAGATTTTAAGGGCCAACGTGCCGCAAAAGATTTTGAGGCGGATATGCCGAGGCTAACGTGCCGCAAAAGATTTTAAGGCTGATATGCCGAGGCCAAAGTGCCGCAAAAGACTGAAGGCTGATATGCCGAGGCTAAATTGACGCACAAGATATAAGGCTGATATGCCGAGGCCAAAAGTGCCGCATGGGTATGTAACTGTTGGCTGTTCGGATTCCGCCTATATAAAACAGATTAATAAAGTTGTGGCCGTTTAATTCCAACCAACTTTTGTTATATATCGATTACTGAAAAACGGAAAAGGAAATAATAAAACAAGATGTATTTGAAGTTATTGACTCTTTAGTCATTTTATTTCATATCTAGCAAATTGTGTCATAAAATAAAGAAGTTTCTTCGCATTACTTTTACTGTTACACCGTATTAAGCTGTTTATGTCTGATGGCATGTCGTCAACTGTAAGATTGGGACGAGTGGATTGACGTGTCATCTCTTTATAACCTTTTGGGAGGTACTTTATTTTATTAAAATTAATTTGCCTATAGATGATGTAACAACTCTTAAGCTGCGTAAAATCAGCCCAATCAGGAAACATTCAGATTTGTTTTGATGTTCTTAAAAATGTATATTCTTCGTAATCAAACCATGATAAAAACTTGCCAAAGAACGTTATTATAATGTATGCAATGTTGACATTTCTCAAACTGTACACACACAATATAAAACTCTTAATTATGACTTAGAATAATATTTAACCACCCAGTATTTCAATAGCAAACAATTTGTTTATTATTATGAATAGAGCGGCCTTTTTGCCACTAACCGATCAAAGGCAGTATCCTGTACTCGTCTGTGGTGTTTCTTGTTTTAAACATAACAACACCATTTAATTTACTCCTGTATTGTTTTTCAACTCACGAGAATCGTGCTCCGAAACGATTGGCCTGCGAATAAATTACTAGTTTATGTTGCATGTTATAAATGAGATGTACACCTTTCAAAGAGAAACAATATTGTGTTTGTTATATGCTGTGTATTGGAATATGTGTTGATTTAAACAACTTAAAATTATAGATGTGTGTGTGAGTGTGTGTGTGTTATTGCGTGCGTGCGTGCGTGCGTGCGTGCGTGCGTGCGTGTATGTTTTTTCTAGCTGTTCTTATTATTTGAAGGTACTCTCTTTAAAATGTTTCTGTCACGTAATGAAAAATGAAACAACCTAACGGTGAACAGCGTACAAACGCAATGGATGCTGCGTGCATACGCTTTGCCAATATTATGGCTTCGTTCTACGACAAACATTCAGCGATAAAAAATGGTTACATTTTGTTTTTACTGAGTACAATAGTCTGACGAGCGAAGATGGGTAGTATACATTATATTAGACAGTCGATTGTGCATGTGTCTCGTGATACACTTTTGAATTGGTAAATTGTCCGTTGCTTTATCGAATACAATTACCTTTCAATGCAACTTTATTTGTATTTTAGCACCAACATGGCGAACAAATATCTGCAATCAAAGTGGAGGACCTTTTTCCAGCTCACTGACGTGAACCACGATGGAATACTATCATCTGCTGATATCGCGAAGACAAGGTATACAGTATCTTGGTTGTTTATATTTAAATCTTTCATAGATAGAGAAATGATACATCGGAATCCGGGAAATATACCCTACTCTTACTATTGAAATATTAGTATAGCTCCTGTTACGATGGACTCTGAAATAGTTGACTGTCCTGTCTATGTCCTCATACGACGGACGAGGAATTAAGGGTCTTATCCACAGACAAAACCTAAAATACAATAAGCACTGACGCGGGTATATTACCTGCATGCATACATAACATGTAGTTCTTGTTTGTTTATGCCTTCAAAGTTACCGAAACTACTCGGTAGTTGTCTTAAGGACTATTGGACAGCCATCTTTGAAAAGAAAATCAAAAATGGATGGGGTACGGTTAATTACAATTTTCATCCAAATGCATATTATAGGCATGAACAATGTCAATGATATTGATGTGAATATAATATCAGAAACAATATTTATTTGGCAGAAATAGCGCCCATTATAATCGAAAAGTTTATTACAATTTTACTCGAAGATGTTTTATTTTTAGTGTTAAATAAATTTGTACATAGAAATGTCCATTTATATAAAAATGGCGTATGAGACATCATAATTCGGGTTCCAAGGGAGCCCATGGGTTACATGAACCAAAGTTGCACCCTCCCCACCACCTCTCCCCCATCCCCCAAGCCCCACACCACTCGAAACTCGATTATTTTTTTATACATATTTCTGTGTTGTTTTATCAGTTCCCCACTCCCCCACCTCCCCACCGCACCACCCCGCACCACTCGAAACTGGAATATTATTTTTTTACATATATCTGTGTTATTTTGGTCAATTCTTACATAGCTTCTTACACATATTGTTGGCCCTCCCCCCACCCCGCCTCTCCCCACCACAACACCCCCCCACCCCTCGAAACTGGAATATTTTTATTTTACCTTTTTACATATTTCTGTGTTGTTTTGGTCAGTTCTTACACATAGCTTTTTACACATATATGTCCCCAACCTCCCCCACCCCGCCTTCCCACCCTACCCACCCCACTCGAAACTCATTTTTTTTTGTAATTTTTATTTTCATGTTTCTGTGTTGTTTTGGTCAATTCTTAAACATTTAGCTATGTTGACCTACCCCATCCACCCCAACCCCCTCCCCCCACCCCAAACACCCCAAACACCCAAACCCACTCGAAACTCAATTTTTTACACGTATATACCTATGTTGAATGTTGGATGCGCAATTGCACCCCCTCCCCCACCTCACTCATTGGTTTATGGCCTCCCCTCACATGGAGGACAGGGGGAGGGGAATCATTTTATCTTCCATTATTTGGATATTAATTTTTTAATTTGAATGCAATCATTTACATATAAAACAATTTAGATTAAATTCAGATACACAGATGAAATATCAATAAAAAATCAGCTCCCTCCCCGAGTTGGTTTTCGACCACAACTTTCTTCAAAAGGACAGCAATTTTGGATTAAAACGGATAAAAATTCACATAATTTTATATCGGCCCGAGTTTCTATACAAGCCCCATCCGCCAACCCCACCCCACATTGTTTTAGCCTTGTTTTCTGATGGTATATACTAGCTATATAATTTATTATTCTCTGAAAAATCGAATAGTCGAGCTGCGCTGTTCTCCGACAGCTCTTGTTATTTCATCGATTAGGTCTCATAATGTAAATAAAATGTACAGTGGGTGTGCGTGTGCGTGCGTGCGTGCGTGCGTGCGTGCGTGCGTGCGTGTGCGTGTGCGTGTATGTGTGCGGTATTAGCACTAGTATTAGTTGTAGTAGTAGTAGCAGCAGTAGTCAGACCTGTCAATCGCAATTACTTTACATTGAATAGCAGACATCTGTCAAAATGTGGTGGTGTGGTGGTGGTGGTGGTGGTGGTGTTGGTGGTGTTGGTGGTGGTGGGGTGTTGTTGTTGTTGGTGGTGGTGGCTATGCTATGTATAATTTTTACAAGACTAAGTATAGTTAAATCAATAGCACAGTGTTGTTATTATTTCATCGATTAGGTGTCACAGTGTCCGATCTCACAATGTCCGTATATTTTCAAATGTGTGTAGGTTAGTGTACGCCGATGCTATCATTATTGTATTAATGAATTTTTTGATTTTATTGGTTGTTATAAATATAGTATGTAATGTAAATATAATAATGTACAGTGAGTGCGAAATGTACTAACGGGCTTATAAACGTATTTATTTACATACACCCCAACTGAATCGCACTACAATTGTATTTGTTCATGTGCTTGTTCTTTCAGTTACAAAATTCTCAAGTTACACCATGTTGACGCTGAGAAAACAAAGAAAGTAAAAGCACAATTTGACAAATGGTGGTATGATATCCATTTCAAAGGAAATATCCGTGAAAGTAACGAATCAAAATATGTAAATGACTACAATGCAGAATTTTCAACCAACAAGCGTCAATTTTATAACCGGATGGCCAGAGCTATAGAAAGGATCTTCGAGGACGTAATTGATGCAAACAAGGACGGGTTCATCTCTGAGGAAGAATTCATTACCGACTACCAGACCTTCGGTCATGAAAATGTTGCGGCAGTAAAACGATTCTTTCAATCGTTTAAGAAAGATCCAATTCCACTGAGCACAATAGTTAAATCATGGTTTAGTTTCTTCACGGAAGAGGATGAATCAAAAGAAAGCTTAAAAACCATGAAAAACGACTTGGAAAGTATTAGCAGGAACGTTTAATAGAGTCACGAAAAGCTGACTCGTTCCAGTTATTTTCCTTTAAACGATTACATTTTGCAGATACATGCATTGACAAAACACAATATACAAATTTCTTCGCAAAATATCCAATCCTATCTCCATTGTTTGGGACATAATTAAAGGCGGCTCATGTACACGACTTGTATTTCAATTCTCATTTCTATTAATAACATATGTGTGATCTTAATTGTGTATAACATATTATGAGTATCATTTGTTTAACAGACCCATTTGAGCACAACAGCGGAGAGACAGTTGCTAGCAAATGGACAAGTAATGCACCTATTACTTTACTTTCCGCAAACAAACACGGCAACGTTAATAGACAGTAAAAGTATAGCACATAGATGATCATGTATATATGAATATAAAACTACAAAAGCTAATAAATCCACAATGCAAGTACTGAACGAATTGGCAGAAGCCACAACAACAAGAGAACACACCAATAATGGTACGACACCGCCTATTGAGGATTTAGGCAAACGTCATACATACTTTATTAAACTTGTTAAAAAGTTTATCAAAAGAGGTTGACCTTATTATTTTGCAACGCACAGAAAGTTTAGTGGTAGACCCAACTGTGGTTTCCTCTTTGATGACCGGACAGATTGTGGACCCTATGATGACGTCTACCTAAATCCTTATATTATGTGTTCTAAGTTAGGGGGCACTCCACAGTTTAATGTAGCGTTTGATATTTGCCTTTACTCTTGTCCTGTCGTACCCTTAACTGTTCATTCTATTCTCTTGTTGCTCTAGCTTCTGCCAGTCATCGAATACTTAATTTGGGGATTTCTAGGCTTTTTTAATATTATATTTACATGATCATTTATGTGTTTTACTTATATTGCCTATTATTGCTGCTTTTTTGAGATTATAACCTGTCGGGGATATCTTTATTTACTCTGTTCCGTTTATTGGGATGACAATAGGGTAAGAGTGAGGTTTGGTGCACCTAGAACCTAGTTTAAACCCCCAGCGGCCTTTTTTTTGCCACTGACTGTTCCAAGGTGGTAGCCCTATTGTCAACTCGTTTGTGTTTGTGATGTCTTATATTGCCTTTCATTCATCTTTAAAGTTGTTCTTTGTTTCTTTGTGTGTTTGTGGTTGACTATAGTCCTTGAAGATAAGACTACGAAATAAATACTCAGTCTTACAATGTTATCAAATCATGTATTTTAATATAACACTATGGTATCACCATACATAATAACTGATTGCCAAGCAATATTTATTTAGAATGAATAAATCCGAATTCTAAACTGTATTTGACTTAATATTATGCTAACCTTTAACAAATCGTGTAATACAGTTAGAGACGCAATTTAACAATGAAAGTTCACAATCACAACTAACAACACAATAATTCAACCGTGAATAATTAATGTTCAAGCGTAGACAACACGATTGAAAGAATGACTGGTTTTACATCCCGCTAACACATTATATTAGGTTATAATGGTACAGCGACCTCAGAGGGATTGAAGTATAATGACAACAAGCAACCTCAGAGAGCTTTACACTGCACAATAAACAATACACATTATACATGCAATGAAGTATTAACAGTTAGAAACCTCCGTAGAAAAAGTCCTTACAATCTGAATCACGTATTTCATTAAACTATCTACTGTACAACGGTTATTATCAATAACGTAAATATATACCATCATAAGATATCAGGCAATATTTTGCTAATACATCATGGCGTTTGAAACAAACTAGAAATAAAGCCAACATCCTGCTAAACTATTCAGGTCTTCACAGGCAGATATTTACTTCAGAACAACCGTTTATATTGTCAATAATTTACAACAAATAAAAAATAAAATGAAAAATCACTCATCCATGCTTCGCAATTTCTTGGTCACCAGAGTGTTGCTGCTATCTTTGTGACGCCGTGTTATCATTTACACACCACAGTCAATGCACGTGTACCTGACGGAACACGCCATCCTTGCAAATATAATGTTCTCTTGGCTCCTCTTAAAGCTCGCAGTGACGTGGCTGAACTCTGTCTTATGTTAGCAATCTGTACATTTTACTAGACCTGCAATTTCAATTAAATCTGCACATTACTTTCTTAATTCTAGATGAATCTTGCTGAAATAAAAGTCAAAACGACCCTTTCTTTATCAATAGAATGAAACTGGTATAATATTATTTAGGTATACGCATCGATTAAAAGATGCGCTAGGCAAAAATCTATCAAAGTTCCTATTCAAAATCAGAAAAATATGCACTAATTTTGTTACACACCAGGTTATATAAATGTGATTGTATTGATTAAATTCATTGCAATCAACTCAATATCGATTGATGCGACTCCTCCAATAGTCAAACACACGACCTCAAACAGTGTCCGTCAGCCCTACAATGCTGAAGGACAGTGCCCTTTACCATAGCCCTAAAATGCTCCTCATTTTGACGATACATTTGTTTGACAAGGCCACATCATGTTACCTAACTACCTTAAAGAGGATTTTCTTTTAAACAATATTTTCATTGTTGACTAGAAAATACATAAATTATATATTGATAGATACAATAAGTCGACCATTAGTACAACTATAATAAATAGAGATTATTAGCTGCTGGGATCGATTATAGGGAAATCCTTCTCGAGTGGTAGACTTGTGGTTCTTTTCACGAGCGCACGCTAGTGAGTGAAAAAACAAAGCACGTCAACCATCAAGTGAAGGAGTACCCAATAATCGCTCCCAGCAGTTAAAATATATATTTATTACATTTTAAATTACGTTTTTGCAAACATTGAACGTTATCGGCGGATGACGTCGACGTCAGCAACACTTTGTTGACGTCACGACTCAACGTCTCAACGTTAGTTATTATTGTGTTCTAAGTTAGGGGGCACTCCACAGTTTAATGTACATTTCCCAATCATCAAACCCATGACAAGCCCTAAGCCTGAATCCTTGAGCAAAAATAAATCACATCTTCATTGTGTCATACATTTCTTAGAAGGCAATAAAATTACTCATGTTTCCATGCCAAATAAAAGTATCAAAAGACATTTTCTGTACAACTTTAGTCCCATTTCTTTAAGATTACCCCACCCCTCAAAACATGCTAAAAAAGCAATTTTAGCAATATTTAAATGTCAATAAATAAAAAAAATGAATTTCCCTACGCATATCAGAGTCATGTCTGCACTCATAATGCTCTTGCATATCAGGAAATGCTACATTTAAATACCTACTCCGGCGTTTTAAAAAGTTATTCTATGCCAGTCAAAATCAGCCATTTTACCTAAGTTTTGGAAGTTTTAGATAGGTTCAAGTTTTTCTATTTATAGCCTCCAAAAAACCCAAAGAGTGCATATTCCAATACACCAAAATAAACTTAGAAGTACTCAAAACTGAAAAACATCAAACATGTGCTTCATAATTATTATAAATACCATCCATGGACCTAAAATATGCTTAGTTGATTTCTTTCTGATTTACACCATGGACATTCAAGCAAAACTGAGGAGTGCCCCCTTAGCAACGTTAGTTATTATTGTGTTCTTAGTTAGTTATTAATATTTAGCGATTATGAATATTCTTGCACAGAGAAATCCCGATCTTTCTCGCATAGAAATGTAATAAAAAACGTTAACATACCTTAATAACTACATACAGCTGTTAGGCATTATGAAGCATATGATATCAGCACATTTGAGGTGGCAAATAAAAGAAATTCCCAGCTGTATATGAAACCCCTTTGAAATGTCTTTAAATTTGTGTTACAAGGGAAATAAGTAAATAAAAGTCATTCAATTGTTATCAAATCTATATATAATTCAGGATAATTAAAACACTGATATTAAACTAAAAACTAACATTGTTTTGGTCTCGGTAACTCAGTAGATAACGCCTTACACTTCAGACACTGCACCATATGTTCGCTCCCTGGCGGACTCGGGTCGAATTGGAAATCTCACCATTCATCTCATCTATCTCTGCGGCTGCTGTTCCAATGTAGTTTAATCTGAAGTGATTACGGGATATAAAACCTTATAGCATATCAACACATTATGATTTTAAGAGCCTTTCATGGATATCCGATTCAGAGAATTCCAAACCTCGGTATACCTGTTTTAATATCGGACCGAGGCTCTGCTAAGCTTATACATAGAGTTAACATTTTCCTATAATAAAACAGGAGGAGAACATCTCAGCATTTGATAAACCATTCTGTGATAGAAAAACCTTTTCTGACACTCACTTTACAATTCCTCAAATTTTCAAGGAAACAGTTGAACAATTATTAAAACATATTTATGTTACAAAGGTCACAGGATGTGATAATACTGGACAACGTTTGCTTAAAACAGCAGCGCCTCATAACTGCAGACTGTGTCATCTACATTTGCAACCAAAGTATGAACAAAAAACAGTTTTTCCTGATGAATGGAAGGAAGGCAAAGTGACGTCTCTTCAAAAATGTGGTTCTAAAAATGATGTCAATAATACAGACCCATCTTAATTCTACCAATTCTCTCAAAAATATTAGAGAAACATGATTCATTTATGAATTTTCTTACATATTTTAATTTACTACACAAAACTCAGTCTGGTTTTTGGCCCAACCATTCTTATGAAACTGCTTTATTAGAAATGGTTAGTAAATGGCTCGAAGCTATACATAATGGATCTTTAGAGTTGTACTTATGGTCCACTTCAAAAAAAGCTTTCGATTCTTATTGATCACACACTTTTATTAAGCAAACTGAAGCACTAAAACTGAAGCACTACAAACTTGCTGGTGATATAATTCTGTGGTTTTCTTCATGTGTACTCAATAGAAAGTAAAAGGTAGACTGTATAGTTAATGGTGTGCCACAGGGCTTAATTCTGGGTCCACAACTGATCTCAATGTTTATTAATAATTTACCACTATATACTGACTTGGTAAATACAGACCTTTATTCATATGACTCGACCCTATATGACAATTGAAAGTAATTTTTCCCACAAAACTGCGTGTTACGGTCCTTCGCGCTTTTAATTTCCAGGGAATATTATTCCATACTAAAGTTCCAGAATATGATAAGCTCCCTTTGAATAGTTTGTTATAGAGTGGGAAAATTAAAATTGTAAAAATGTTAAACTGAGGACTATTGCAACAGAAAATGTTTTTACAGCATATGAAAGAAAAGACATTTAGCTTTAAAATACTGATAATTAGACAAAATTGGACAACTCTTTCACTAAAAAAAAATAGGCATTTGAAATTGTGCGTTTTTCTTAAAATCCTTCTAGATTTAAGTTTACTTATAATGGCAATATGTGTTAGAAATAAGACAAGTTTGATGGGATATTTCCCTTTAAATACCTTCATTTGTCATAATAAGTGCAACTTTGAACACAGAATACACGTTAATGTCTTTTTAAATATTTTTTCTTGACACAAACGCATGTTCAATTACCCCACCCACCAAAAGCACAATAGAAAAGTCAGCATGTATCAAAAGGTAAAACTACATCGTATGCATTTTCATGGAAAGTTTTAAATGCATACTCATATTAAGATCATTGGGGTAATAAATTAACTCCCGTTTGGTATTCGTCAGCAAATAGTGTCGGCAACTATTAATGCCGCCGTTATTGGCGTAAAACTGCACACGGTTTATACATCAGTATTGTTAATGCAAATGTTAAATGTTTTGCGCATAACTATAACTTTCAATTTAAGTTTAACTGACATTCAAAGTATGACTATTTGAATATAAATGAGAATACTAATTTTGATGTACACAAACTATCACGACCTCCTGGGTAACTTACATTGAAGGCCATAATTATCAAGCCTTATCAAAAAAATAATTTCATTTACCTTCGTTACTGACGTTATAACAATATTTTAACAAACCTCGGCATATATTCCCATTTGGTAGAGAATCTATATGAGTTTATACCGATTGGTCGTGTTACCATGTATTAACTATTAATGTTATGCTTGTGTTAGCCAATCATTGTTAATGCTGCTTATGAAAGTTAGGCATTTATTACTAGAACAAGAGGTCAATGACCTTGAAGCTCTACTGATAGGTTTTGATAGCTAGATCAGCATTCCTGTGAAGTTTCATGAAAATGTGTAGTTTCAGAGGAGTAGTCGTTACAAGTTTTTACTATATAACTCTAAGTAAACAAAGATGGCCGCTGGTAGCCATGTTAAATGTTAAATCAAAATAATTGTCAACATTAATGACCAACATCATGACATGCTGATCAATTTAGAAAAAAGTCCCATATCAATATCACTTACAGTTTTCAAGAAGTAGTTGCTACAAATTTTTTTCTTAAAAATCTATTTTTATTCATGGCGGGCATCTCGAATTTCTGGCCGAAATCTTGCTAGGATCAACATGACTTCAAGAGCAACATTTCTTATAGTTTCATGAAAATTCGTCAAGTAGTTTCAGAGGAGTAGTCGCCACAAGATTTTCCTATATAACTCTAAGAAAACAAAGATGGTCGCTGGCGGCCATGTTTGACATCGAATCAAAATGAATCTTGGTTAGAACCAAAAACATGTCGCACCAGTCATTTCGGTAAAGGTTTTAATTCAATATCACTTACGGTTTTTGAGAAGTAGTCGCCACAAAGTCGCATTTTTAATATCTATATTTAGCAGCGGCGGCCATTTTGAATTTCCTACCAACCTGAATTTTCACTAGGAGCAACTAGACATCAAGAGCAACATTCCTGTGAAGTTTCATGAAATTCCATCAAGTGGTTTCAGGCTAGCAGCCGCCAAAATATTTCCTATATAACTCTATGTAAACACAGATGGCCGCTGGCAGTCATGTTTGACATCCAATCAAAATGAACTTTGGTTAGGACCAACTACGTGTCATGCCAGTCATTTTGGTAAAGGTTCCAAATCAATATCTCTTATATTGCTTATCAGAAGATCGCATTTTTTTAGCCGTGGCGGCCATCTTGAATTTCCAGTCGACCTGAATTTTTGCTAGGAACAACTAGACATCATAAGAAACATTCCTTTGAAGTTTCATGAAAATCGGTGAAGTAGTTTCAGAGGAGAAGTCACCACAAGTTTTTCCTATATAACTATATGTAAACAAAGATGGCCGCTGGCGGCCATGTTTTATATTCAATCAAAATGAACTTTGGTTAGACCCAACTACATGTCGTGCCAGTCATTTTGGTAAAGGTTTCGAATCAATATCACTTATGGTTTTTGAGAAGTAGTCGCCATAAAATCGCATTTTTTAAAATCTATTTTTAGCTGTGGCGACCATCTTGAATTTTCGGCTGACCTGAATTTTTGCTAGGATCAACTAGACATCGTGAGAGAAACAGTCCAGTAGTTTCAGAAGTAGTCGCCACAAGTTATTCCTATATAACTCTCTGTAAACATGTTTGCCATGTTTGACATCCAATCAAAATGAACTTTGGTTAGGACGAACTAAATGTCGTGCCAGTCATTTTGATAAAGGTTTCAAATCAACATCACTTATGGGTTTTGAGAAGTAGTCGCCACAAAATCGCATTTTAAAATCTATTTTAAGCTTGAATTTCCGGCCGACCTGAATTTTTGCAAGGATCAACTAGACATCAAGAGCAACATTGCGGCCATGTTTGACATGCAATCAAAATGAACTTTGGTTATGACCACCTACATGTCATGCCAGTCATTTTGGCAAAGGTTCCAAATCAATATCACTTATAGTTTTTGAGAATTTTTGCTAGGATCAACTAGACATCATGAGCAACATTCCTGTGAAGTTCCATGAAAATTCGTCAAGTAGTTTCAGAGGAGTAGTCGCCACAAAAAAAGTGTACGGACGGACGATGGACGCCGCGCCACGGAATAAGCTCTGCTGATCTTTGATCAATAGAGCTAAAAATATGGCCGCTGTTAACCCAATTCCACGGATAAGACATTAACTGTAGAATACGTGTCAAGCACGCCGACATTTTGTATCAATTATTTTCTAATACATGTACTAGAGTATAAACTACTTAAAATCATTATTTAAATAGTTTCGTGGTTTTATCGTTTTATATACATAAATAAAACAAACTTCGAGTTGTTATAAATATGATCTAAACGCCACACAAAAACGTCTATTTGTCAGATTATTCCCGTCCTCATGCCAAACACATATTTAAAGTCTGAATAATATTTATACAAGCTCCTTTGAAGTTTTATGAGACGAATCATATTGACTGCAATGAGCAATAATTCACTAAAGAATAACATGTGTTGAGTTCCGACACTGTCACATAGAAGTACTTTCAATCACTTTCATTATGCACTAACACTGTTCTTGGACACATTCACACCTATGGAAGAACAGTCAAGTCTTGGTTTTAAACGTCAATGAGCAGCTTTGTTATTGGTCTTGCATTCTCGAGGGGACTGAGACTATTAGGTGTTGGTTGCTCTTCAGTTTAGAATCCCAGTTCTTTTGAGATTTTCCCCTTTTGAGATGCTCCATCCCCATATCTGTGGATTTAACTTTGCATTACCTTAACTTTACATTACTTCTCGAAATGTGTGTCTCTTACTAACGAATAGATACCTATGGTTTAACGTTTTCGGAGGATAGACTTCGATAATCGGAGCCATCCGGTTTACATCCACACCCTAGGACGAGACTAAAGGAAAGCGCCTTGAACAAGAACACACTGGTGAGTTCTCTCGACTACACACTGCAAATCAATTAAACCCTTGGTGAAATTGAAATCAGATATACAAGCAATATAAACGGTAACCAAACTCGTATTTGCTTGCGAATAAAAAGTATATTTAAGCGGTACCCAAACACGCAATATACTCAAAGCAAAAATAAAGCTGTAACCAAACACGCATTTGCTTAAAATATAAGTCAGAAACTTGTTTTTGACTTTTTAAAAGTATAGTACGCGGGAAACAGACTCGCATTATACTGACAATATTCACTTCGGGTGAATGTTATGCTGTTGAAAACTCCCACGCTACAGTAGGGCGAATATTGGAGATTGACCGCAGTAATAGAATTGTAGTGACAATACATTGAGTATATGAAGAAAGTGGCTCTATTACATAAAAAGACAACTACATATAGCACAACTATACCAAGGTGCAATAAATACAATAAATGTAATAAATAGCTCAGTACACCTGCCAATACATGTCTACAACACGTAGCTACTAACAAACTACACTATACTGTATTGTATACTGGGTGACTGAAAAACCTTTCAGTTGCAATTAACATAAATCGATTACTGATTGTCAACTTCTAAATATTCTGATATAAACAAATATTGGAAATTACTGCATATGTATACATTATAACATTGGAAGTAAATAGACAAAAATAATATAAAGGCCACGGTAACAACCGAGACCACATATTTGATTACACAAAAATACACAATTTAAATTGCGCAATAGTGCGTATACGTGTATTTAGGCTATAACGCCTATACTGAAACACAACGGTGCTTCTTTATAGCAGCTGACGAAGGAATTTTTATTCCGAAAGATCTTTTGCATACAGGATATTGTTTTCCTGGTAAAGTAAACACTGTTGTTAGTCTAGGTTAAAATACTCAGTGAGAGATTTTAACACACACTCCGTGATCACAAATCACGGTGTAATTACGTTGTATAATTAATACGGATAGCTTACACAATAATCACATAATAACGAAGGTAGAACACTACACTTCAGTTATAGAGTAAGCTTGGTGTAGTTACAGCAATAAGGATACACACAACACTCATCCTGATACATTTGACTGTAACATGAATATCAATAGAAAAACACTTGGGGTAAAACTCTCCAGGGAGAGTTCACTAACTGGGAAAGTGAACCGTCTGAGGTCAACTGGGCCGTCTACTATGTGCAGACCCTTGCAACCCCCCACAACAACTCAGTGGTGCCGTTGACGATCGAAGTCACGAACAACACATTGGAGCTATAATCGAGTGATTCGATTTAATAATCCATTTGTTTTTCGACTTTACTTTTACTGTCACCCTGCACTCAACATTCGCAGGGCTGAGTATGAATATTGAATACAGAGCTGGGTTCGAATGTTGAACATTGGGCTAGGTCAGAGTGTTGAATGCTGGGCTGGCATCGAATGTTGAGGGCAGGGCTGGGTTCAAATGTTAAATGCAGGGCTGGGTTCGAATGTTGGAACGCAAGACTAGGTTAGAATGTTGAACGCAGGGCCGGGTTCGAATTTTGAACATAGGTCTAAGTCAAAGCGTTGAATGAAGGACTAGGTTCGAATGTTTAATGCACGGCTATGTTCAAATGTTGAACGCAAGGCTGGGTTCAGCTGATGA
The DNA here is from genome assembly GCA_037043455.1 of Cyrtodaria siliqua. NCBI lineage: Eukaryota > Metazoa > Mollusca > Bivalvia > Adapedonta > Hiatellidae > Cyrtodaria > Cyrtodaria siliqua. The sequence goes on along the minus strand of JAWPHD010017194.1, from coordinate 7,473 downwards.
ATGCATGGCTGACTTCGAATATTGAGCGCCCGCTCCTGGCTAGGTTCAAATACTAGTATTGAACGCAGGACTTGGTTCAAACGTAAACGCAGGGCTAAGATCTGATAATAGAAATAGTGTTCGGAGTTCGGAGTTCGACATTTTGTCGTTTCCAGACTTTTATTAAGAACGTATTTAAGCTATGTTTAGGGGTCTGGCGTGGACTAGTGAAGTCAGCACGGCGGCTTGAAACCAGATGACGATCGATTATTGTGGTGGAGTTAGACCACCCACATATGCCTGGGTAGAACCAGTACTGTATACCTCCCGCCATCCGTAAGAATCGATATTTTTTCACTTACAAGTCGAGTTCCCAGGAGGCGATCTAGAAGAATAGTGGGTGGTAATCCAAATACGAGTAAAACTATCATAATGTGTGTGTTTTGTATATTCAATTAAACTAGGCCCATAAAAAATCAATTTATTTATTTTACAGTGTTGTAATGTTGACCCCGATCTGACAGTTATCATGGCATAAATTATTGTTAATGCAATAGTTTGGTCGGGAAATCTCGATGACTCGTTTTTAGTGCGTAAATCATTAATGTTAAGTCATTTGATTAGACTATACTAAATGTTTTGTGTTCGAACTACACCTTTTTTTCAAATACAAGAGAAAACGCTCATAATGTTGTTCAGTTTCATATGAAATGTATATCCCATATTCAATTTCGGTTGAATTATTGTTTATGAAACTGTTTGGTTGGAAACCACGACGTCTCTGTGTATTTTTATAGTTAAATAATCAAAATTAATTCATGTGGGGTTCATATTGCTAGCAGTTGTACATATTATTGAAAATTACTAATTTGCTGTTTTCCCAATTACTCAATAAGATTGCCTCCAGTCCCTTTAAAAGTCACAGACAATGTATCATCTGATCTCAATATTTTGGCAGACTACAATGGTATGAATACGATTAATTGTGTTGACGAATTCTGCAAAGTATGCCGACATTTAAATATGAGCAGCGTCTGTTGCGTAACAAGGTACGAAACTGGGGACGTTTTGGTACGAAATATAGTTTTACTTGATATAGTTTCTACCTCAGAAGGTGTCATAATATCGTCAAGATAGGAAAGGGCAATGTAAGCATAAACCAGGATCATTCTATGTTGCAAATATATATGGATCGAGTACGAAATAAGCAAATTGTAATGTAATAGTAACCGGATAGCACAATTTATCCGAATTTCGATGGACGTTTAATAGTCTTTATACTGAAGGGATGTAGTCTAACTTTTGTATTTGATCATGTATTTTTGCATAGTTTTAGAAAATATAAAAACATTTTCTGTTGCAATTAGTCCGAGGTGTTATATTTTACTGATTCGTCTATTATTTGGCTTAGGTATTATGAAATTTCTATTTGTAATTGATCGCGCAGTTGCATTGAAGTATTTTGCTCATTTACTCTCAATGAAATAAATCAATTAGATATTGCGGAGACATTTGATTTGCTATTTTATACATGCTTTTAGCTTTTTGAAGAAAAAATATTTCTTCGAATGATCACATATTTAGAGAAATACGTGCAGTTTAAGATTAATATATTCATGACCTTGTATAATTGTGCATGCTCTTCTTTGTAATTTTGTAATTCTATATACATGTACATTGGTATTAGAAGAGTTTCCCCAAATAACACAGCACTAATTAAGATGAGGTTGTATATATGCATTGCAGAATAATACAATTTAAACTGTTCCTTTGATGTATATGAACGTATTCTGGATAACAGCCACAAACATGACGATATCTTTTTGGAAATATACTGAAAATGGTTATCCCAAGGGGAGAGGATGCTGTTCTAGAGAAGATTTTTGTAACATTTTGGTTATTTTTAGCAATGGTGGCCATCTTGAATATCGGATAAAAAAAACACAGGAGTATCCATGGGAAATTTGAGTAAAATTGGCCCTGTGGTTTCTGAAAAAGAGCTACTAACGGACGCCAATGCCAAAAGCCGCTAGACGAATTTTTTCTACTGTACCTTTGACCTACTGACCCACAAAAGCAATAGGGTTTCTCCTCTTACCTAGGGCAATGTTCAGTTCATGAGTGTGGGTGTTATAGTTTCAGAGTTATTGGGGGTGGGGGGAATGAGTAAGTGTTTGCGGACGGGCAGACGTGTAAAAAGTAGATAATTATCAAATCTCTGTTAGTAAAATATCAGTAAAGAGAAGCCTGCTGGACATATATGGCATAATGAGACATCATGCAATGCATGAGAACCAGCTAATGCATCATATAAGTGATATGCATACTTGCTCATTAGTCCATATGAACCACACCGTAAGAAAAACAAGTTGAATTTGAAGTCAAAATGTTCCAGGTCTGAAACTAAATAGAAAGGAGTGCTAGTTATATGTGAGTATCAACTTATCAGTAATTTTATCAGTACTTATTTACAATTGAAGACTGGGAAAGATGTGAATGCTGTAGTCTGGGGACCAACACTGTGACAAACTGTACAAGCAAACTGTGCGCACGGGTATACTGAAAATAGCATTAAAAAAAAGCAATTTAAAGCCAAACTGATTTGTCATAGTCGTTAATAGTATTGTTGTAAAACACACATACATTTTATATATTGTGGTTAAAATAAAAACTCAACAGCATGTTAATTCTGGATGCAAGCCATTGTGGGTTAAAATTCAATTATTAAATTTGGAAAATTATAAATCTGTCATTGTCAAACATCAGCCTGTTGCAATTTTAAAAGTATACTGAACAAAAACGAAACTTTCAAGTTTCATACATTTTTTTCCATATTTAAAGTTGGTGAACATGTACAATCTAGGCTTGCACGAAGTTTTTGCCAGTTAGTCTGAATTGGCGAATAAAAAGTCATAAACAAGAGCACCACTTAGCGAGACATATATGCCCGACGTTGGCAAGGTTAAGTTCCAGGTTAAACCTTTTTCAAAGGGAAATAATTAAAAATAATATGAATCAGAAAGTTATGGGCCTTTTTCAGATATATTCTCTAAAAGAAACTCAAGCTGAAGATGTGTAAAAAGTTTCATTGTTATAATGTGACTTACATGTAATACTTTGAAAATTATTAAGAGCCACAACTACCAGGTTAAACCATTTACGAAGGGAAATAATTCAATCAGTATGAATAAGAGAGTTACGGACATTTATCAGATGTATAAATGAAAGTTATAAGCCATAATCAGTTGTCAGGTAAAAGTTATCGGACAGACGGACGGACTATCGACACGACTAAGGGCGCATAAATAGGGCCATAACTTTGTCAAAATACGTTGCAGAGTTATGCTACTTATGCTTGGCAGATCGAATACGTGTATGAAGTTCATTGAATTCTGTCTAGCAGTTTCTGCAAAAATATCGAAAAAGATTAACATACTCAATTTGACTTAGCATAACAAGAGCTCACTTAGCGGCGAATAAACTCCAGTCATTTCACTATTGTAGACTGTAATACTTTGAAAGTTATTATCCACAATCACTTGTAAAAGACAAGGTTATGTACAAGATTTTTGGAGGAGTTATTGCCATTTGAAGGTTTTAATACACAAACTTTGTCCGAAACTAGTTCTCCTTAAAGACACATTTCCCAACGTTACTTGGTCATTCAAAAAGCACGGGAAGCTTGAATATTTACAGCCAGGACGCTTCATGGCTAATCAACTCAGGTATATAAATTGAGGCCCGCTCTTAGTTTTTTTTATTTGTATAGCATTGCTATATTGAGGGTAATAATAGCTTAACAACACTTTGTAATTTACTTTAATGAAGAAATATATGTTCATAATTTCACTTTTGAATACAAAACTTATCTGGTATTTTTTAATTGTTTTTAGACCAAATATTAGAGCACAACACAATAAATATACAACATTCTTTAATGTGTTATGTGTACTGGTCACAAATGCTTTATTGGGTAGGCCTCATAATCTGAAGAAAAATTGAATATCACACTTTGCTTATGAAATTGTATTGCTAACGTTACCAACAGAAATTCTCACCCTCACCCCCCCCCCCCCCCCCCCCCCCCCACACCCACCCCCCACCACCACCACCACCACACACACACACACAAATACAATAAGCTCGAAATATGTCCTTAACCCCTGGCCGGAAACTTTGCAGAGATGATCAGTACCAAGCCCAGTTATGCATATCATCGCCGTGTTCTGGTTAAATGAGTTTTGGCAGAGTTATGGCACTTTTAAGGTTTTAGTACATATACTTTGTCTGGACTAGTTCTCCTTAACCCATTGTCAGATTTCAACGAAACTTTGCAGAGATAATCAGTATAAGCCTAGTCGTGCATATCATTGCCTTATTTCAGTTGAATGATTTATTTAAGGCACTTTAAAGGTTTTAATACACGTACCTGGTCAGGACTAGTTCTCGTGAACTCCTGTCCAGATTTCTGGGAAATGATGATCAGTGAGTACCATGTCTTATTGCGCAGGTCTTCTTCGTGTTCAGGTTGAATGATTTTTTGGCACAGTTATCGCCTTTTTCGGTTTTAATACACAAACTTTTTCCCAACTAGTTCTCCTGAACCGCTGGCCGGATTTCAAAGAAACTATACCTTGTGCATATCGTCGCCGTCTTCTGGTTGAATGAGTTTTGGCAGAGTTATGGCTCTTTAAAGGTTTTAATACATAAACTTTGTACGAGCTAGCTCTCCCGATCTCCTGGCCAGGTTTCAACGAAACTTGGCAAGGATAATCTGTACCAAGCCTAGTTGCACATCTTCGCCGTGTTCAAATAATTTTTGGCGCAGTTATAGCCCTTAAAGGTTTTAATTTGAAGCCGTAATTTAAGTTCATTTATGATAAGTCTGTAATATAAGAATGCTTTTAAATGAACGCTTATTCACAAATGTAAGCTGCTAAATAACACTGTGAACATGCACCTGTTTTTGGATGGTTTAATTTGCGGCGTGCTCCAAGCATGCATATGGAGTCAAACTTCATATCTGATATGAGGTGATAAGCGTTTTAATATTTCTGAATTGTCGGCTTTTGCTATACGTTGCTTTTTAATGTTTTATCATAGCGATATTATGTAACATTTAACAGTGAGTATCTTTCACTTATCCTCAACAAATGTCTCTGATCAATACCCGTGATTGAATATGTGATAAATGAATCATTGGTTGTTTTACTCTCCATGTTTTGGGTTTAGCCTTGCTGGTTTCGCGTTTGAATTCTCAAAATATGTAAGTAATATATATACGTCATCGTCAGTAGCTTTAAAAACGGTGTGCATATTTTGTAAAATTTGGGGTATAGCTATTTTAACCAATGTGTGTGTGTTTCTCCATGCCATGTGTTTGTTATAATGCTAATGTGTTTGTTAATACTTTATGTCGGTCAACAATTGTGTTTTTATGCCATACACGACTTTGAATAAAATGTTGTTCCGATACTGTAGTAGGTCTCATCAACAATGTACAATCGTGCAAACTCGGCAATCTCGTCATTCTTCGGGACTATGCCTCGTCTATATATCGACGTATCGGTATATTAAAAATCTTGACACTTTGTTAGCCAGAATGCAACGGCACAGAAAATAGTACGCTATGGCTTAGATGTTGCTATATAATCAATATGCCCGTTAAGCACACGTGTTGATGTATGATTTGCTTTGCATGTTAGTTATTTACAATACAGATGAAGGCTTTGTTTGATGGAAATGAAACAACAGACTAAAAAGAAATACTAAAAGAGCAAAAACAAAAGAAATAATTAAAGAGCAAAAACAATTTTATGAAACTCTCTACAGCTTTAAGCCTTTAATACTCTTATCACAGGAAAACGAACGTTTATTTTTTTAAACAAGTTAAATAAAGAAGGACGCGACTCGTTAGAGGGACTTCTTAGCGTAAATGAATCTTTCAATGCTTTAAAAAAAATATGAAAAACGATAAATCTCCAGGTTTAAATTGTCTTTTAATCTAGCTGAATGTTATCAATTCTTTTGGAAAGATATTGGTATTTTTCTAATGCCCCTATTATACCACGTTATCAGATTAATATTGTTTAACAATTAATGATCAATGACAATAATTACATCCAATAAAGTAACTTCAAAATCATATGGTAGTCTCAAGTTAATGTTTGAGAAACATAAAAGCTAACCGGATGTCGTAACCTCGCCAACCAAGATGGCGCCGCCCACTGAATACAAATGTACGATAAAAGTTCATAAAATAAATACTGACCACATATTGCCTGTGAATTTCGCCGGTTCCAACCTCTGCTCACTCAAAGTAACTTTCAATCAATTCCGGCCAGGACTTGAGACAAATGTATTTTATAACCGACGTTCCGCCCAAAACATTATTTCCCACATTCATTCCGTGATACACGTGGCTAAATCTGCAGTATTAAATTCTACACGAAAGGACCCTTAAACTATTTTACCTTTTAGAGAGATAGACATATACTCCTACATGCATTAGCACAAAACTAAACTTATTAAACGGCCCTTCCGGACGCCCTCTGGCGGCCACTTAAAATTGCACGCTTTTCCGTGTTACCTGAATATATCATGGACATTGTGAATTGGTTTCAACTGAACAATGGATTAGCGTGTGACTGACAGGTGCTTACAATAGCTGTGTACGACCAATACGCTCTACTCGTGATTATTTTGTGACAAGATCTCCCCACTTAAAGAAGGTGCTACACTTTTTAAAATTGAACAAAATATAGTTAATATTTACACGTTAATAAACTATTAATTCTTCCTAGCAAATGACATGGATGCATAATAAGCAACATTAAAATGTCAACAATATTCTACAATTGTACCCTACACTGTCGTAACATACACTGCTATTGTACAATACACTGCAAAACACTATTATACTATTGTATTTTTCTATTGTGTCATTATGTGCGCTGAATTAAATAGTCTGCTCCAATATTGTGCTTTCCACGGTCTATTACCCGGACTCTCCTGTTACCAATAACACTACTTACTGCAACTACAAAAACTCCAACTTTACACATTGCATCCATCGTATTGTGTGTATACTGTTTGCGAAATGGAGTAGGGTCTCCCGTTTCCCTAATCGGCTTTGCTAACGTGTGATTAAAGCTACACTGCACTACATCTTTTGGTCTCGACGCATCGAACCGAACAGCACTACACTCAACGTATAAACGACTTACCTCTCGTTTCTCTACTACACTAAGCATGCCCGATATGTCCACAGCGGGTGCTGTCTGCTTACTTATACTAGTGGGAAAATACATCCTCACTACTGCCTTCCTCACTATCCTCAATAACTGCAACATTAACTACATTTAACACACTTTGTTGCACATTATCGGTTCTACTGATATACTCTTTCAGCATATTCGCATGAAAGGTCTTTAACTTTCCGTTTATTTCGATACGATAATCCATAGTGTTCACTACCCCTATAACGTAAAACGG
>JAWPHD010017193.1:0-45889 GCA_037043455.1 Cyrtodaria siliqua | reverse complement strand
ATATATAGTGATGTGGTGAAATGAGGGTTATATATATTGATGTGGTGAAATGGGGGTTATATATACTGATGTGGTGAAATGAGGGTTATATATACTGATGTGGTGAAATGAGGGTTATATATACTGATGTGGTGAAATGAGGGTTATATATACTGATGTGGTGAAATGAGGGTTATATATACTGATGTGGTGAAATGAGGGTTATATATACTGATGTGGTGAAATGAGGGTTATATATACTGATGTGGTGAAATGAGTGTTTTTTAAGTATATATATTGAAGTGATAATGAAGGTTTCTAAATATTCATGAACATTATGTACATCACTAGATTTATACTATATTACTACAAAGTGTACTTATTTTTGATAATGTTGTAATTACTGGGAACTGTCAAAGATTTGACAGTAAAATACAATTATTTAAAATACAATCTAAATTGTTGTATACTATTAGTAAGTAAAACAATATTTTTCTCATTTTAAAGCAACTGATACAATTTCCATTGGTATTAAATAAATCTGTGCCAGTAACGCTATATATAAAATAATTAAACTGAATTTTCATCAAGTACATTGTTTTATTTCATGATGTGTCCATTTATACTCAATGTTACTGTTCTGCTGCAGAATACACTCTCAGAGATGCCAGCTGTTCCACATTAGCACTGGCTACTTTTATTGCAGTTAATTTGTTAGGTGTCATTAAAAGGCTGCTACCTGGGGAGATTGTAACTGTATCATGATTTTATCTTTGGCTCCGATTCGAGCTGATTTTTTACCTTGTGGGGGAGACTGGGTATTATATCATGAGGGCTAAAACACGAGTGATTTAACAACATGCTTCTGATTGACAAACTGTTGTATATTGTGTGTTATATCACACTTAGAGATAGATTATTTGGATTTGATATAACATTGTGTTAACATTAATTTTAATTCTAACATGGCAGATGCTATTTCAGTATACACAAGCAAATACAACAGTCGGGTAAAATATACCATACAAAATGAAGTGGGTGGGGTAAATTAACATGTCTTTTAACGTATTTTGGTCATATTGTGTATATTATATACTGATACACTGTTTGTAATTCAATTATATGTGATGTTTGTATATCAGCTGTATGTATGCCAGTCATTTAAATGACTTTGACATAATAAATAAAACCAAAGCACATATCTATATTTTTCTGTAATAAAATGATGGGTCTTTAACATGTTTAATTGTAACTCTTTTAGATGAACACCGACATATACTTTTTATCACATTTATTTGATAAACTTAAAATTCTCTATTTATATACCAGTTTATTAAAACTTTCATCTGATTTTTTTTAGTTATTCTTGCCCAAAATTTGCCCAAAAATGCAATTTTCTGTGATTTTTTTGTTTCATTAGAAGGTGTGCTGAAATTGAAAACTTCAAAGATTTCTCCTATTTTTGTTATTTCAAGGGTTTTCTTACTTTTGTATTGATACCTGTTTAGCTTCTCATAAGTTTTTTTTCATTTGCTTCTTTTTTTTACATAAAATATTAGGTGATTTCTAAAGCCATACCCAATTTTCAGCTGATTATGAATTTAAAACCCCACTTTGGGGATGTATAGCTAAAGATTAATATTGCTAAAAAGTTAAATCACCAACACATCATTATTTTCCCAGAAACTAACTAGTAATATGTTAGTCTTCATAAAAAACAGGGAAATAAAAAATTCTATCTGTTTTGATATTCACCAGAGGGCACCCTTAAGCATTTCTGAAGTGTGTTTAAGTTTTAGTCTCATTTTTATTAGAGGCTTTTAGTTTATAATAACTCTAATAATACATTCTGTGACTTGGTAAAACACTATTAAAAGGAACCACAACAATCCTGCATCAGGCATCCGAATTATCACCTAGACTTAGTAATCCAATATCATTTTAACTTAAAAACTGCTTGCATATACTTGAATTCAAAATTGTTTAATTGTTCGTGGTTATTCTATTACAGGTTGTTATATAGTATTGGTGCAATATATTCCCCAATGAGCAATATGTAAAACAAATTTGTTTTGAATTATTTATATAAACATAATACTGAGTTTAAAACATGCATATAAAGTAGCAAAACTAACAGGATGCCGCGTGTTATATAAAAATCAAGGCCGAGTCTTCTAGACGCTTAGGGAAAAATATCGCAAAGGATACTTAAACAATATTTCTCATCTTCGATTTATCAGATTTAAATTTAATTAAGACGTTAAATTACATTTGTTTATTTAATAAACGATATTACCAATACACTATCAGAAAGAAGTGTAGTTTGTTATATACGCATGTAATAACTGAACATTTTCAATATTAGAGCTACCGTTAAATTTAATCTAATCTTTACATCACAGTCACAGTATCCCATTTTCAAAAGACTGTATACAACATTCTTGCTTTGACACATCGTTTGCCATACGCTTGTCTCTTTGGCATCTGTATTTAAGAAGTTGTAAACACTAAGGCGTGTGGCAGTGTTATCGAGAATGACTCCAACATACCCTCCGCCATCCACAGTCACCTGATGTAGGTATTTCAGGAGTGGACCTAATGGCCATGTCTCCAACAAATGTCCAGTCTTTTAAACAACTTGGCAGATATGCTTGATAAGAGCTGTTTGGTGACATGGATTTGTTGTATCTTGAAAACATTGATTGTCAACAATTCTTTGCGACATGTACATGCGCTTTCTCTGTCATAAATAAGGAAAACACTTTTTAGCACAACTTTTGGAATTGGAAAGCTTGTGCAACCTGAATATAGTTTTTTCCAGATTTTTCAAACACAGGTACTGCTTCTTTCAGCAAATTAATATATTTCGTTACATCTAGTAAGTGTGTAAAGCAACTATGCGTCTTGGTTTATAAGACCTAATGATTAGGCAATACAATGTGCAACGAAGCACCTAAAGTGATTCCAAGCTCTTAAAACTAACACACACCCCTAACTAACTCATTTAACTGTATTTACTGTACCATTGGTATAACCTGTACTACAAAGTCTTTGTCTACTGTAGATATAATTAGTTTAGTGAAGTAACGTTTGGCGTAATCTCTGCCACATGCAACACACGCATTGTATCAACCTCTTAGTGAAATGGAGATCAGTCTGCATCCTACTTTCGTTGTCTGATATAAGGCACATCTTCATCTCTGTTTCATTGAGCGTGTTTAATTTCTCTTCTATCGCAACCGATTGCTGTGCCAGGTAACCAGAGCTCAGCTTTTGTTTTGCATGATGGCAATCACGCTTTCAGGTATATATTCATCATGGATGATGCATCCCCTACTAAACCTTCTGCAAGTGGCATTCATCAATGTGTACACGAACTGCTAATGATACATACTAATGTTTTGCATGCATAAAACGGCATTTTTAGGGAGCTCGTTTAGTCTAATTAAATTCCAAATAAGTTTTCCAAAGTTAGAAAGGGCTGGTTAGACACCAGATGAACCTTACTCCAAACTTTATATGATACACATAGATGCGAACGGAGAAAGCAAGTTAATCTGTTGTAAGTTGGTGATCACTAAGGAAAGACGTGTTCTGGTTTATCTGTTTAAAAAGCGACATGGTTATGTCGTCTATATGTCGTATATAAGCTCAGTTACAACGTGTCATGCTTCGCAAGACATAATTTACCTATTTGTTGAGTAATGCTTGCCACACGAGAGTCTTCTATGTAATGTAAGTCAAGCACCAGTAAATCCTCAATACTTTTTTTAAATGTCTTTTACTAATTCCATCTACTGTATCACTAAACCTGTCTTATGAACATCTTTAACTTATTCATGATGACAAAGATCGGAGTCCTTTCTTTGGCATCGCCTGAAGAATTATTGCAATAACTGAAATTAACAGGAACCTCGGGTCATATCTGGTTCAAGGACCATCAAGCTGCGATGTTTTTTCACCACCTACTGCACCCCCATCTTCTTTCACAGTCTTATTTTTCTGTTTGTGAGCTAGTTCAATGGGTATTGATGAGACAACTCTAAGGAAGTTTATCACACACACACACACACAGATGACTAAGATGTATAGTGTGACTGCATTTATTGCGAACTTTCGGTTTCTCTTTATGATCGTCTTATGCAATACTAAATGGTCTGCATGCCTTGCTCACACTCTCAGTGAAATAACTGTTAGTCCAGTTTACCATAAGTATGGTAATCAGTTGATAAGCATTTCCTGATACATGTGTTTATTTCAGAAAGGAATCTGCAGTGTCAGCTAATTTTACATTTGCCACATGGTCACTGGTCCATCTATAGTCTTCAAGCAAGTCGCCGATTGTTTTAAGTGCCTCCATTTTAAATATGAAGGCGTCAACGCAAAATGCCATTATGATCTTCGCATTGGGTTTCAGGCCAATTCCATTGTTTCTGCTCGGCAACTAGGTAAGACGCAATAAACCCATTAGCATAACATGACTTCGCGTTTGGGTTTTATTTACTTGTTTTGTCTTGTCAAGGTTTAACAAGTCAGATAGTTTATTTTCGTGTTTACTTTATAATGAACCGAAAGTTTCTGATAAGAAAATTATTTTGTAGTACCATTTAGAAATGTCAAAACGCTGGAGACAAAGTATAAAGTAGAGTCAATCCGAAGTGACATTTGATTTAAACGTGTAAATCCCTAAATACCTTAACCATGGGTTGCCTCCAAATAACTCTTCATTGCAATATTGACAAAAAAATAACATGTCAAGAAAAGTGAGTGAAAAATATTTAACATAGTAATTACTTTCTAACAAACAACTATTAAACGAATTACACTTTTTACTATTTTAAACATATTTTTGTGGCCATTTTGAAAACGGTAGCCATTTTGAAGTTACAATATATCCAGATAATATATCATGACCCTGTGTCTATTATTTTCCGGAAATTGATGTGATTGCAATGACATATTTTGTTAAACCTTGATACATATAGGTTCAATTGATTATTTAATATGAATAAGGCACTGCCTCATAGCGAGCTCAACTCATTAAAAAAACACGGTAATGCACATGAAAACAATCATCAGCAGATTATGGTTATTAGAGCCACCTTAGTGAGAGGTGAAAACTCTGCCCTACTCTTACTGTCAGAAAGATTGTAATAGTTATTTAACATGCAGACAGGATAGCCTTTGGTAGTTTGGACCTTTTATTTGCCATCCCCATCAGATGGACAAAGCCAAGGGAAAATGTCTTGCGCAAGATGCTTGACCTTAAACTAAAGTGATGTTCACACCCAATATATTAATGATACGGTAACAGTTTCATCTCATTATCTGAAATTGTTGGACAGCTTATTGGAATGAACACCAAAAGTAAATCAGTATTCACACTGACCTTGAACATGTAAACATTACTTTAATGTGCAACATACGGTCTTTTGAAAACACATAGGCAAATTAGATTGCGTCTCATTATTTTGAGAGCTTATTATGATCTACGAAGTTCCTAGGTCTTTACTCGAAAGAAGAAGAAGGGTTTTAGGAGTATGACTGGACATGAAAACTGCAAGACCTTCAGGTAAGGACCCATAGATGTGTATGCTACTTACCACATGGACAGGACTGAAGAATATTTTTCTTAAGGGCAATTGAAATAAAACTTAAATCGTTTTTGTTTGTTTGGCGTGTAACGTCATTTTCCAGCACATATTAGGCTATATATGACGGTAAACATTTTTTAATGGTGAAAGCAGACCACTCACTTATTCCTGGTTAGAATATGTAAGACACGTACTGTAATCCGAATGTCATAATTAATATCAATTACTAAATAACTGATCATTGGCCACAATTGATTGTTTCGTACATCACTTATTCCCACGTTTGTATCCAACCACAGATAACTGCGCCTCATTAATGGTACATGTACATCCAGTCCTTTTTAGTTCGGTTGAAAGTTCAAACTATCCGTTGCAGGTTATTAATGCTGAATTCTACTATTAAGCAGAACGCAGTCATAAACAACCACAAACAATGGAAGACTGACGCATACTATATTCTTTTCTTGGATATTCCTGAACATCTAAAGGTGCAGCTTAATTAAGAAAGAAATGGCACTAAAATATATAAAACATATTAAAAACAACAACAAAAAACCCACATATTTTCAAACACAGTTTTATAACCGATTCAGCAAACGCTATTGATAGCATTTGTCTAAAATGTCTTAATTTCTGAAACGGTTGTGACACAGCATGCTAGACTTTGACTCTAGAGAACGGAGTGTTACAATGTGACCATGGGAACGCGTTTAATTTCTTAGCTTTGTCTTTTTGATGTGGACATAAACTGTTTGAATGTTGTGTTACATTTACGTCATATTCAGCTCATGTTAGGCTATATATGACGGTCTATTATTTTGTGTAGTAGCAGATCAATTTTTTTCTTGGTAGAACAAGTACTGAATATCTCCAGCCGTCCATGATTATTGCCACTTTCTCACTTGACAAGTCAAGCTTACAGTGGGACACAAACCTGTAGCTGTGAGAGACGAGAAAGATTTAGACACAGCCTCTCTACTATCCCGGCCAAGGATGCGCCAGACATAAAGTGGGCAGTCCCGTGTATTGAAGGTTATATGATTCCTATATATCCTTCTCCTATGTCTGGGGCAGCTCTAAATAACCTTAGATAATGTGTTGATACACCATTAAAAAATATATGTTCAAGAAGCTACTGTTTAACACTGCAAAAAGGAAAATATTTCCTGGCAGGGGGATGTTAACAAGCATGTACTGGAGTCAGGCAAATGAAAAACTAGATTAATCTATTGAAGAATTGATTTTTTTAAGGATTTAATTCAATATTTAGATCTTTCGACAGGCTATGCAAAACATTACCTTACTTTAGGTGTGTGAAGTCCGAGACACTTCTCGCTAAATTTAAACTAGCTTATGCTTTTTATAACCCGTAAAAATATAGAAATACTGAATTTAATCGTTTTATGTACTTGGTAACAGTGACGTTGCCAACCTTGCACGCTTTTTTATAGCAACTTATGACAGTTCTCAATTTAATCAAACGAATACACTATACCTTGTTTGTTTTAGCTGTGCCCAAAACGTAAAAGTGTTATTTCACTAGGAATTTTAATGCAGCACATACACGTGTTTCATTTAAGGTCAATGCAATAGAAATGTAAGTATTGGGGTTTGAACGGTGGTAGTGAATGGCAACTTTACCATAAATAGCTCCATTGTAATTTCTTTGCTCTGAAAAAATAGGGTCGGTAGGTAGGCATTTTCGTTTCTTTTTCTTTTTCTTTTTTTTTGGAGCAAGATATTGTGAGATTCAACATGTATTTATCTCATAAACCGCATACAAGTTGATGATACAGCTGAAAGATTCTCTGTGATGTCAGTTTACCTCGATATATTGTGATAAATCATTGTTCATAACAAATAAAAAAATTTTTTTTTTTTTTTCATAAAACCCTTAGCAATAGGGTCGGTCGGGCCACCGGAAACACAGTTGTTGTCTGTTGGCCTTATGGTAAATTTGCCAACCACTGACCATCGTTAAACTCCAGGAATACCGAAAATTAGTGAATCAATACTTAAATACACATTATTTACCTGTTGTTATAGTATCAATAATAATGTGCCTTGGGAGGTTAGTGATGATAAAATCATAAATAGTGCAAGAAAGATAAAATATCCTTAGGGTATTCAGTTTTGACCATAGAATAGCCATTTTCTATTCAGGCACACCAGATTGAGCAATTAGCTCCACAAACTGAAAAGTATTCGAAATTAGAAGCGTATATAATGTTTTCAAAATTGTGCTAATAAGCTGCAAAAACGAGGTCTAAATTATATCATTCAGCATATTGAACCGCGCAGAACTTTGCATATGGGGGCGCCCAATGGAAAAGCCTATAAACATAGCAGCCTGATTACCTTGACCTCCGAGATAATATAAAGTGCCCTCACAATAGCATACACAATGGGATTATAGTTGTGTTAAAATCAAATAGAATCGTTCCGATGTGAATAATTAATTTCTATGCCAACCATCCGAACTCCTAACTGTATTCACCGATAAAACATAGGTACGTATTTATTATATTTTATTTCCTTGTAGTGAAATACCAATATTCATCAGCTACAGATCAGATTATGGGGGGGGGGGGGGGGGGGTGGGAGAGGCAGGGGGTGGAGTCGGAGCCAAAACATACTCTGCCGCCCAGGCACCTTTTTTTAACATACTCTGATCACTCCCTCTCCCCTCTCCACCCCCACCCCCCACCCATTCAGATTATTGGGCCCCCACCCCATCCCTGTTCCTACGCTAAACCATTTTTCAAAACTTCAGAGCTTTTAAAGATAGGTAGAAATACCGTTACCTTGACTCTCAGCTGGTTATAATCACCATTATTTATAAATCGCCAGACGTGTGTTTGCCGGACCTTGTTTGCCTAATGACGTCACGTTTACAATGAAGTCTGGTAACCGGCCAACTGGATGGACTAGATCCAACGCGAATAGAGGTGGGCCGGATACCAAACAAGATGGGAGTTAACTGCGTTTGGAACGAATATAGCCATGACCTCCCCTTAACAAGGGAGTTAACTGTGTTTTGACTTTTTTACCACCGTTTTTCCACCCATAGTATATGCTACTGGCGTTAGCGTAAAGCTCGCTTGCGCGCGCGTCGCTTCGCGACGCGAGCTGAACTCGCTATTACATATGTGTCGGCCATTTTGAAAAATCCGACTTTGGTCCATAGCCAAAACCTTTCAGTATGATATTGTCTAGTTATGTGCATAGTTTGGTGCTTTAGTCAAATAATGCACAATTGTTTCACCAATCTGACCCACTAGAGATATAGGCACATTTATTTAAATGATCTACAATACTCCGTTTTAAGCTGTTGCAATCACAATCAACCCCAAGGATGTATCACAACCTCTTGACGCAGTTTAACTGTAATAGTAATTGGTAGTTATTGACAAAATTAACTTATAGACTGGTGGTAAACTCGTAAATTTCAATGTTGAGGCTTAATAGCGATCGCTATATAGGTAATAGTATAATTAGCTCGTTGTGTGTGTGTTATGTAAATCGAGTAAGTTTTTGAAGTCCTAAATAACGTAAATTGATATTATTTAAAGGGACTTGAGGCGATCTGAAAGAAGCGTGTGCATCAAACCAAATACGAATAAAACCATTATAATGTGTTTCAGTGTTTAAACAGAATATGAAGTTTCATATTCAATGTGTATATGCACTAAACTAGTCCCCGTCATCCGTGCGACTGAATATAGTTTGGTCTGGAAATCTAGACTCGGCTAGGTCTTGTTGTACACATAATGTAATTCATATGATGCTTAAAGGCTCCTATAAATTCTTGTTTTCTAATCAAAGTATTCTTTATTTTTTAATTATGTGCACAACTATAAGCAATATAAAACATATCGTTTTATTTAATATGCATGATTCAGCAGCAACAACTAGTCGAATCGTCGTTATTTCCAAACCAAACATTTTCGAAAACAATAATTAAATCGACGTCGGCGTTTTCTAAGTGTATATGTACTTTTCATATGAAACAGATGCACAGCAAGGGGATTTAAATTGTATTTGAATTGACACTTACCACTCTTCCACATAGCATCCAGTACCTTTCAGAACATCGTTCACTATAGGATAACATGAATGTATTCAGCAGACTACAGAACACATGATTTTAATTCTTATTATTCGAATAATTTGTTTATTATTATTTTTTTTATAACTTGTTCGAACTTTTATTGATATCAACAGTCTGGCTAAGTTTAGTAAAAATCAAATGCAAAATAAATATACTAGAGTATTCACAAGGCAGAATATGTCATTTTTCAATAAATCAAGGACCATAACTCTGGTGTTTCTTATTCAATAATGCTCCGAGCTTTCGTTAATATCTTCTTTTCTTTTTTTTTTTGAGCCGTTTAATCTCCCCGTCAAATTGGTGGAGCAAGGATCGGGGAGGACCATCCCTTGCCACATCTTACAATATCTTTACACTTACATGCAATACAATATTCATATGAAATAATAATTTAGCGTAACGAAATTAAACTTAATACAGAAAATATACATGCATGTATTGTACGGTTATGGCAGGGAGCATACACATTCTGATTTCAGGAAGAAAAAAAAATTCTGTTTAAAAACAACAACACTCCTTTACCTAACAAGTGATCGCTGTCCAAAGGCCCATCTGCTTATAAAAAGTGTATATGTAAGTATTAAATGTTCAATATTGTTATAATTGATTTACGAATTGTCAGTGTCTTGGGTTTGCTCTAAAATTGTACCCGGAGGAGTGCATGGATCATGTCGATAGGAGTTAGTAGAATACATTACTGATTAATCTATAATGGTTTTGTACTTGCTTCATGAATTTTCAAATCTTTCTAGTTGATTATTTCTAATTGCAATTTGTCTATGTGTTTCATACAGATACCTTAGTCTGTATATCATTGGGATAAAGGAGAGCGGGTTTTTTAGTGGTTTCGAGGTAAATATATAGTATTTGATTTCTAAAATAATTCGTAACTCTACAGTCGATTGTTCTTCACCTGTGTTCTGACAGATTCAGATTTATTATTTTTTTTAAAAAGAAAGAGTTTATCTGTGTTAAAAAATTCTGAGATGAAGGACATGTCCAAAACATATGAACTATAGTTTTGTCTTGGTGGCAGAATTTGATATTTTATGTAAATAAAGCTGTGTTGAAAGAAGCCGATGGTTAATTCTTGTTGAAACCATTGTAGTATTGTGCTAAGTAATTTTGAAAGGGGGTGAATATATGTCTTTCCATGTTTCGGCTTCAATATCATAAATATGTTCCCATTTGATTTTTGATGTTTGACTTTCATTATTTCTATTAAAAATGGAATACATATCAGTGCAACCTTTCTTGTTTTTGATGATTGCTTTAATATTCGGTAAAATTGGGCTTTCTAATTTGTTCATTGTTAATTTGTTTTGCTTTTTTTTTCTAAAGGTTGTAATGGCAGCTACTACTCCTTCGTAGATTAGAAAATTTGTTCTAATGCCAGTTCTTTCTTCGAACTCAGTAAAAGAATAAAATCCACCATTTTCATTGATTAAGTCATTTATAAAAATGATACCTTTCCTATATCATATTTCGTTAAAAAACGGCTTACCGCCAATAAAAATATTGTTATTATAGAGTAGTGGGTTTGACAAAAAGCCCTCAGGTGAGTTAGGCAAACTAAAATCAGTAAGTTTAACATATGAAATTAGCACATCTTTCCAGAATTTTTTTTTATTTTTTTTTATTAATGTTTCACAGTAATTTTTGCCAAAAGATGGTAATTTTTATAAGTCATAAAATATGTTATTAATTTTGGTTATTGCGTAATTCGGATTTGGAAGAGATATAAATAAATTATTTTAAATGGGAAGTAGTAATGTTTTAATAACTGTTTTGATTGTATCTGAACTGTATTTTTTCCTCCCTATCCATACAACTTGTGTTTTGTCACAATTTATATTTAAACCAGAATATTTAGAGTATTTTAATAGTTCTGAAAGTGTTTCATTCAGAGATGTATCAGATCCATCCAAAAGGACAGATGTATAGTCTGCATATTGCGAAAGTTTAGTTTCTACATTCTCTATAGTAATACCTTTAATATTTTTATTATTTCTCATTCTAATTGCCAATATTTCAGCACACAAAATAAAAATATAAGGTGACAAGGGGTCGCCCTGACGGCAGCCCCTTCCGATGTTGAAACACGATGACAGGTTTCCTCCTTTATTAACAGCCAATTTTGCATTTTTGTATAAAAATCTTTATCAATGATATAAAATTTTCTCCAAATTTAAAAAGTGTAAGTACTTTAAATATAAAGGCCCATGATAAAGAATCAAAAGCTTTTTCAAAATCAATCAAGAGAATTAAACCTGGTCGATTATTTTCTTCTGCATATTGCATAACATCATATATAAGCCTAGTGTTTTCTCCTAAGTATCTTCCAAAGATAAAACCAGATTGATCTTTATTTATCAGCTTAATAAGTGTTGATTTAATTCTATTTGCAATAGAGCCTGAGGCAATTTTATATGTACAATTTAGGAGGGAGATTGGTCTATAGTTTTTTATATGCAGTCTCGATTTATTTTCCTTTGGTATAACGGTTATTATTCCTTCTTTTTGAGTTATTGATAGTTCACCCTTACTGAAGCCATAGTTTAAAGATCTTACTACAAAATGCCCTATTTGTTGCCAAAATACTTTAAAAAAATCTGCACCAAATCCATCTGACCCTGGGCTACGGTTATTTTTCATTTTTTGAGTGTTTCAGAGGCTTCTTCAAAGGATATATGGCCTTCAAGATTAATTGATTCACTGTCTGTAAGTTTAGGTATATCAAAGTCTTTCAAGTCATTTTCTAAGTTAATATTTTCTAGTTCATTGTCTTTGCTAGTATATAGTTGTTCATAGAATTTCTTAGTCTCTTTTAAAATTTCACGTTGATCTGATATGATTTCTCTATTTTGTTTTTCTATTTTAGGAATTATTTTTGAAGAGTAACTATGGGATTCTAAATTGCAAAAAAAATGAGATTAGTTTAACATCATTCTCAATTATATTTGCTCTTGATCTAGTTAGGTAGTCTTCATTTTCTGTTTTCTTAATATTCTTAATACATTTTTGTATGTTTCTAAGGTTTCTAAGTTATTTAAAGACAAGTTATTTTCTAAAGTTTCTATTTCAGCAATCAATTCCATTTTCTCTTTTGTCTGTAATTTTCTTCTTATAACTAGAATAAGATATAGATTTACCACGTAATTCCATGAGTAGTGTTTCGACAAACAGTTGGTCATTTATGGAACATTGTATTTCATTATCGGGGATATTACTTATGTTCTCCATATTGTAAATTGGAATAGCTTACTGTGTTTTAATGTCTTTAATTTTTCTATTTATTGTGTTTAAGTATTCAATATCACCAAGAAGAGAGCTGTATTGTTTCCAAAGGGGTTTACCACGTATAAATTGATTAAAATTCAATTTTAGAACTATCATTGAATGATCAGAGTGGTAACTGGGTTCAATGGTACAATTTTCTATTGAAGAAAACATTTTTTCAGAAACAAGGAAGAAGTCGAGTCTAGCTTGTTATAAAGGAGTTCTTCGTCTCCAAGTATACCTTTTTAAATGGGGATCTAAAAGGAGCAATTAGATTATAATCACATTTAATGTCTAAAACTCGCTCTCGTGCCTTATTGTTATTTATGCTTTTGTAATTATAGTAATCAAGGATATATTGAAGTTTCCACACATTATTAGAGTGCTGTTTTTAAATTATTCATATTTTAATAAAATACTGTCGTAAAAATTGGGAGAGTCATTGTTTGGGCCATATAAAGTGATGAGTGTGAATCTGTTATTGTCAACTGTTAAGTCAGCTATGAGAAAGTTACCTTCGTTATCTGATATGTGAGAATGTACTTTATAATCTAAGTGTTTGTTGAAAAGTATTGCAACACCTCTTGCATTAGAGGTTCCTGAACTAAAAAGACAATCATTTTCCCACTGTGTGCGAATAAAGTGTTCAGTTGCTGTAGTAGAGTGAATGTCCTGAAGGCAGTAAATGTGACAGTTTTTTCTTTTTAGCTATTTAAATACATCGATACGTTTTTCTCTGCACCAGGACCCTGACAATTAACAGACAATATGTTTATACTAGTTATAAGCGTTGATAAACAAAGATGGGGCCATAATGAGACAGCAATCAGCAGTTGTAAAAAATAAAAATGTAGAATTAACAAAACATTCTGCATTTTGTGAAAGATTTACCTTAAAAAACTACTTTTGACATAAACTTAAATATATGTTTTCATGGTATTTGTTTGTAATGATGGTTATAGTAAACTAATACTATACATTAAGTAATTATGAAGCATGTCATGGCAGATAGTATATCTCAAGAAGCCACACATATAAGTATAATTCTCTAAATAGAACTGCATAAGCAATGAAGAATAGCAAGTTCGAAAGAACCTCGGAATCACTACTCAAAGCTTTTAAATCTCAGAAAGCAGAACATATCAAGCTTCTACGTGTGGACTATATCAGAGAGCTTCAAAGAAGCGCAAAGTGATTACATCACAAAAGTCGCACATATTCTAAACTAGTATATCTCAGCTAGTATATCGCAGGCACCAAGGCATAACAAGAAGTATCTCAAGCATCAGAACATATTAAGTAAGTATATCTGACATCCAAACAAAATTATATAGTATGTATATTTTAAGCAGCAAAGTATATAAAAAAAGAAAGTATATCTCAGACAACAGAGGATATAGAATATGTCTCTCTCAGGCAAAACAGCATATAACATATGTATACATATAACATATGTATATCTCACACAGAAAAGCACATAACATATTCTCCCTCATACAGAAAAGCATATAACGTATGTATATCTCAGACAGCAAAGGATTTCTCAGGGAAGATCATATAATGTATGTCTATATCTGGCAGAAAACTCACATAAAGTATGTATATCTCAGGCTCATAAAGCGTGTATGCCTCATACAGCAACACATATTAGGTAATTATAAATGCAGCATCAAATCATAATTAAAATGTTTGTGTATATTAGGCATCACAGCATATAAAGCATGCATATCTCAGTCATCAACGCATATAAAGCATGTATATATCAGACATCAAATCATATAAAGCATGTATATCTTAGGCATCAAATCATATAAAGCATCCATATCTCGGATATCAAAGCATATAAAGCATGTATGTCTCAGGCACCAAAGAATATAGAGCATGTACATCTCCGGCATCAATGAATACAAGGCATGTATATATCATGCATCAAAGCATGTATATATCAGGTATCAAAGCTTCTAAAGCATGTATGACTTAGGCATCAAAGCGAATGTATATCTCAGGCATCAAGAAATACAAAGCATGTATATATCTCAGGCATCAAAGCATATAGAGCATGTATATCTCAGGCATCAAAGAATACAAAGCATGTATATCTCAGACATCTAAGTATATAAAACAGGTATATCCCAGGCATCAAAGCATATAAAGCATGTATATCTTAGACAAACCAATAAAGTATGTATAGCACATGCAGCAAAGAATACAAAGCATGTATATATTGTGTATCAAAGCATGTATATCCTAGACATCAAAGCATATAAAGCATGTATATCTTAGACAGAAAAGCATATAAAGTATGTATAACGCATGCAGCAAGGAATAAAAAGCATGTATATCTCAGGCAGCAAAGCTTATAAAGCATGTAGATCTTAGACAGAAAAGTTTCTTAAGTATATAATATCACGTGTAGCTAATAATACAAAGCATGTATACCTCAGGCATCAAAGCATATAAAGCATGTACATCTTAGACAGAAAAGAATATGGAGCAGGTATATCAGCTGCAGCAAAGAATGCAAAGTATGTATATCTCAGGCAGCAAAGAAAATACGTTTTTATATCTCGGACAGCCAAACACATGAAGTATGTAGCAAAGTATTATTATAGAATGAGAAAATCTCAGACAGCAACGAATACAAAGTCTGCGTCTTAGACAGCCAAGCATAAAAAGCATGTATATCTTAGGCAGTAAAGCATACAAAGCATGTATATATTAGGATGGAAAGCATATAAAGCATGTATATTGTAGGCAGCAAGCATATAAAGCAAGCACACCTTAGGCTACAAGGCATATAAAGTATGTATATCTAAGGCAGCAAACACATTATTAAAGCATTATTATAAAGTGAGGGTATCTCCGACAGCAAAAATATGTACATCAAACATATCTCAAATATTGTATATAGAGATCTTAGTTGGTAAAGTAAGATACATATGGGTTACTCAAGATGCAAAAACATAATGTAAGTGTATTTCAGAAACAGTGCTTGATGTAAGTTTTTCTCAACAAGAGTCAGTTTATCTCTGACAAGCAAACAGCATATAAAGTATGCATATCTCAGGACTAGCAGCTATAAAGTGGACATATCTTAATAGCAACACATTTAAAATAAGATTATCTTAGGAAGGAAAAACATACAATTATTCAATAAGCAAACAGCATATAAAGTATGCATATCTCAGGACTAGCAGCTATAACCTGGACATATCTTAACAGCAACAAAAAAAAGATTATCTTAGGAAGGAAAAACATAAAATTATTCAATAAAAAAACTGATGAGCATATACATATAAGTATGGATTTCAGAGAGCAACCGTAAATATTCTAAGCATGATTACCGTTACTATTATAGGTAATGACCTATTAAATGAAGGTATATTCCAGTTAATTTGTATATATCCATTCACTTCCAAATCGCATAATTGTGTCAATCTGTTTGCCAGTGAGGTAATGGTGCATAAAAGTCTCACTTAGTCTCATTGGAGTTTCTGCACTGGGCACATTAAATCACTACCTGTATATGTTAATAGCGTTGGTAACTGTACTGTGGTCAGTGACCCATATATTATGTTTTAGTCGGTTTTAAATATTGGCCAGACATTCTTCTACCATATAACTTCTAATTAATGTACACAGGTCCGTTGGAGAAAAATTAAAGGTGTAACACGCCCATTGATTGTTGCATTGAGTTGTGTGTGAATTAAAATGTAAATGTCATTTTGTCATTCATATCTAGACCCAAATTAAAAATGAATAACTTACATTCTCAGCACAAATGACACATATGCTGCCAAAAATCCATAGAAAAATGGGGGTCATGTTTCTTCTAAGAAAGAACTTGTCTCGTGAATGAATGCTCCCTTTAAAATCATAAACACTGAGATGCCATAATATTGTATTCATACACTCATTTCCATATAAGCAAAATAAATTAAAAACTCACAATTTTAACATGACAATGCTTGAAAAATGTAACAAATAGATCAACAATGTAATATAAACCAAACATAGCACTTTAAATTAGTGAAAAAGCTTTTTTTTACCGTATTGTTAAGGTTTGAATACACCATACATCTAGGAAGGAATCGGATGTAAAATTCTGAAATTAACCCTGGTGCGTCACCTAGGATAGCACTTATTACTGTGGAGAATGAATTTCTTTGCAAATAAGGGATACTTTTTAGGCTCATTCAATATGTTTAGGCTCTTCAGAATAGAAAATATCATTATTTGTCAATTTTAAGTCAGACACCGAGACCCCTTTGAAAAGTATGATGTAGTTTATTCGTAAACCTTTACCAGAAGGTGCGTTTCACGGAAAGAAAGTTTTTTATTTTTATCTGAAGTCCGCCAATCGTCGATTTGGAACGTATTTATACTGGTAAAAATAACATATAAATCCTGTTGACCAGATTCTAGGAAATGTGTAGAGCGGTCATGGGCTATACAACTTATACATAATTATCAGGTATATTAAGTTAATGAGTCTCAAAAGAAATATGCGAAAACAATAGGAACATGTGGTAATCTACATGTTTTAGAGAAATTATGATTTCGCTCTTAGTTCAATGTAAATGGAGGTAATTTCACAAATGGTAAACTCTGGTTTCCTATATCTTTATAATGGAAAGGAAACTGTCGATTGTTTTGGCGGTGTTATAACTTGAGAACCATAGCAGTAATCTTGTAATGTTTAATCTTGCTCTTTACCTTATTTGTATTTTATAAAATGTGAAATAGTATGTTTTAACTAAATGGGAGATAACTCTAATACTTACATTGGAATACAAAACATAAGAGTAAAAGAAGATCAACCTAAGTCATGCCGATGATTTAAAATACTTCACAATATAAATAACATTACATTTAATTCAGCTAGATGTGCATAAGGGCTTGCTAAATTTTGTGTTCAGTATATAAAAATGCCACTAGACTAATATAGAAAATTCATTTTAGCTAAATATACACAATGTTTTAGAATTAATAATGTTAAAGCATTTCAATAAGTTATTGTACAAAAGTACTCAACCACAATGGGCACTTTGTGGTTCACCAAAAGCACATTTCTATTTTTAAAATCTTAAACTCTTGTATAAAATCTCCCGGAGAACAGACAATTGGTTAATCTTGAATATGTACTCGTGTCTGTTATTTTTGCAGTCCACTAGGATTTTAAATTCAACTTGATGAGTAGTAAAATGCCTTCAAAAGAAAAAGGTACACGAGGTAGGACTATTAGATTAAATAGATACACGAGGTAGGACTATTAGATTAAATAGGTACACGAGGTAGGACTATTAGATTAAATAGGTACACGAGGTAGGACTATTATATTAAATAGGTACACGAGGTAGGACTCTTAGATTAAATATGTACACGCGGTAGGACTATTAGATTAAATAGATACTCGAGGTAGGACTATTAGATTATATAGGTACATGAGGTAGGACTATTAGATTAAATAGGTACACGAGGTAGGACTATTAGATTAAATAGGTACACGAGGTAGGAATATTTTTAAGTGTAACTGTGTGTATATTAAAATGTTACAACGGTGAATCAAAACTTTTACTATACAAATTTGGTGTACACATATGTAACAATTGGACAGTTATCCAATTTGATATTGCAAATTTATTATTCTGTCCAATTATACCAATTATACTTATTTTTTTCAATAAATGTGCATGTCTGCTTTATTTGGAGATAACAATCTAGATATGTTTTAAATAGTTATAAGAAATCGGATTTCATTTAATTTCAACCTATACAATGATATCACGCGATCAGATTAATACTTGAAATCCGATACTTTTATTTAAAGGAATATGGTGTACTACAGTTATTAATTGTCATTTAAAAAAAGTACGTATATAAATTCATTTAACTTTAAATTAACCATAAATGACAAGTGTTTTGAAAAAGGAACATATTTAAATGTGTGTGCGATTTAATATTTTTTGTTAAAAAAGGTACATGCATAGATTATTATTGGAAATTACTAATAAATTGATATCGATAGTTTATTTATATAATTCTATTGGGTACAAATAAACTTGACAGCGAAAGTGAAAAATATTTATAAAACTATACAAACAAATTACCTAGTGAACAGAAAACATATTCATATTTTGTAAGGTAATACATTGGTACATGATATAAAACATGCGCATGTTTAGAAGCAAATTACGCCAACAAATATAGAGAATGCATAACATAAAGGTGTAACTATGTGTGAAAAATAATGCAGAATTTGTTCTATACATTACATATATTCCAAAATATAATCGATAACTATGTTTTGTTTATACTTTCAGACAATTTGCTAAAAGCTTTAGTCGACACCCATTTTACAAATTATGTTATTAATGTCAACATGAGTTGGGGTTTAACAGGTTTGGAAGCGAAGCAAGAAAAGCAAGGGAAGCCCAGCTAAGGGAGATTCAGAGGGCACTCATATTCCGTCGTGCATCGCCGGCAAAGGCGGCTGGGGTCGGAGCTCCATGGGTGATCATTACAACGAGAGATGCTCTGGTTGTCGTAATGCTGCAAATATCTGTGATTTCTTTAACTAGTCCACCTAACTGAAATAGCAAGTGTGAGGAAATAGCAACTCCTTGTGTGTGGTACCACTATGATTATAATGTGTATAAGAGTGTTGACTTTGTATTTGCATTTAGCACGCATATGTGTAGAAAAGTAAGTGCACTTTCATAAAAAAAAGTTGAGATAGAAACTCAACCAAGCCTTTCTAATCGAATTACTATGCTAATTTATTATTTTCTGCAACTATCAAACAATGCAGGAACTTGTATTAATTGCATAAACAATGCGAAAACTTCATTGATGGCCGGTTTAGTCTGGAACTCCCTGCTGTTCCATTTATTGATGTACTCCTTGTTTCATTCAGTCAGAGTGAAAAACGGGAAAAAGTATATCTACGACAAAAGCCAGACAAAAACGGCTGTGTTAATTAAGTATTCAAGGCAAACAGTAAATTGTGCCAGTCGAAGAGAGAACTTGCTGAACGAAAAAGAAAAAAAGGATTTAACGAAAAGGGCCTGTTTAATACGCGTAATAAATCATAAGTATGCTAAATGTGGGACATTACAGCTTTGAAATTTATTTGCCTTATCAGTCGATTTTCATTGAACCGTAGAACTGAACGCAACAAAGAATAACTTCAGAGTATTTATTATTATTTCTTTTAAAATATCATTACCGAAAAGAAAAACAAACTATCAATTTTTAAAAAAAAGTACTCAATTTAACAAGCATTAATGTAACAGCGTATAGTTACGGTGGTCTTATGTTAAATAATCACGTATTGCATTGGTTTACTTACAAAAAGGTTGTTGTAATTATCATTGATTAGGGAAGGTGTTGTATGTTTAATATCCCTACATAATTGGTATGCTCTAAGTGTGTGACACGTGGCTTTTTGTCCGCGCGGCGCTTTTTGTCTTGGACGTTTTTTTGTCCGCACGTGAAAAAGTAACGCTTTTTGTCCGCAAAACGCCCAGATAAATATTGCCTGGTATTTTATATTTTGTTCACCAATTCTTAATTGTTCGCCACTAGCGGTGATGTTGCCGCCAACATTATGGTAATCTTTGGCGAATTTGCCGCAAACTCGCCAAAAAGCTATACATTCGCCTGAAACATTTATTTATTTTGAACGTTCACCATAAAATCAACACAAACTTACTTACATGTATTTTTTGTTCGCCACAACATTGCGACACATTTTACCAATCCGATTATCATTTTTATTGCACGCCGTAACATCACCACAATCTTTTAAATTCAGATTTGCCGTTTCTTTATTCACAGATCATCACTTTCTGATCTGTTGTATCTGAAGACTCTGTTAGCCAAACATCATCACAAAACTTAGACTTTATACAGAATTTTATGATTTCCAGTTACTTACTACTAAAGCGAAATTTGCATTTTATGTCAAAGGACGTACCACTTGAAGTAATTTAGCCAAGTGTAATTGTTTTCGTAGAACCTTGTTTTTAAATATTTATTTAATTGTGTTCATTAAAAGAACATTTTTAAATAACAAACACCATGATATCTCCAACATTTAAAACCAGAACAATTAAAATTGTATCCCAAGTGCAAAATAATATGATCAGTATGACCTCAATAGGTAGATGTATGTATATATATGTTTGTTGGTTTGTCTAGGGTCTGGTGCTGATTCTAGGATATCCAGGCACCATAGGTGCCTATTGGACTGCTACAGTTAGTGACATGTCCATGAAAATGGAAGTAATGCAGAAATGACAGCACACGATATCGCCATGAAAATGGGAGTAATGCAGAAATGAAAGTGCTCAACATCTCCATGAAAATTAGAGTAATGCAGAAATGACAGCGCTAGACATCTCCATGAAAATGGGTGTAATGCAAAATTGACAGCGTTCGACATCTGAATGAAAATGGGAGTAGTGAAAAAATGACAGCGTTCGACATCTTCTTAAAACTAGGGGTAATGCAGAAATGACTGCACTCGACATCTTCATGAAAATGTGAGTAATGCAGAAATGACAACACTCGACAACTCCATGAAAATAGAGTTATGACAGTACTCAACAGCGTTCGATATCTCCATGAAAATGAGAGTAATGCAGAAGTGAAAGCGCCGATATCTCCATGAAAATTGGAGTAATGCAGAAATGACAGTGCTCGACATCTTCATGAAAATGAGAGTAATGCAGAAATGACAGCGCTCGACATCTCCATGAAAATGAGAATAATTAAAAAACGACAGCAGTCGATATCTCCATGAAAATGTGAGTACTGCAGAAATGACAACGCTCGACATTTCCATGAAAATGAGAGTAATGCAGAAGTGACAGCACTCAACAGTACTCGATATCTCCATGAAAATTGGAGTAATACAGAAATGACAGCGTTCGATATTTCCATGAAAATGAGACTAATGCAGAAGTGACAGCGCTCAACAGTACTCGATATCTCCATGAAAATTGGAGTAATGCAGTAATGACAGTGCTCGACATCTCCATGCAATGAGAGTAATGCAAAAATGACAGTGCTCGACATCTCCATGCAAATTGGAGTAATGTAGGAAAGACAGCACTCGACATCTCCATGCAAATGGGAGTAATGTAGGAATGACAGCACTCAACACCTCCATTAAAATGGGAGTAATGCGGAATAACAGCGCTCGACATCTCCATAAAATTGGGAGTTATGCGGAATGACAGCGCTCAACATCTTTATGAAAATTAGAGTAATTCAAATATGACAGTGCTCGACATCTCCATGAAAATGGGAGTAATGCAGGAATGACAGCGCTCGACATCTCCATTAAAATGGGAGTAATGCAGAAATTACAGTGCTCGACATCTCCATGAAAATGGGAGTAATGCAGAAATGACAGTTCTCGACATCTCCATGAAAATGAACGTAATGCAGAAATGACAGATTTTAATTTTGAGAGGACTTATTTAAATAGTGTCAGTTTATTTCAATTGTGTCGATTTATTTAAATATAGAGAATTTAATTAAATTGTTGCACATTTAGTAAAACGAAGGTCCATTTATTTACAATTGACGAACAATTATTTAAATCAAAACCATTTAGTTATTTTGTATGGATATATTTTAAATCGTGAGGATATAGTCTAAATCGTAAGGATATACTTAAATCATGTAAATCGAGAACATTTATTTAAATAGTGTCGTTTTATTTAAATCGTGTCATTTTATTTAAATCGTGTCAATTTATTTAAATATGGTGCAGTCCATGTTAAATAGTAAAAAAAAAATGTTTTCGAGCTAAATATATATTTTTTTACAAACAGCTCATCATTGTTCTATTTCATCGCCAGAAGATTACAGCTAAATGTGTTATGCAAATGAAGTGTGCTGAGAAGTTGCCGCACACTTTTACTATGCAAATGACGTCTCCGGCAAAGTTGCGGTGAACATCACCAGAACCTCATTTGCATATTTGTTTGCGCAACTTTGCCGCATACTTCATTTGCATGGTAAAAGTGTACCGCAACTTCGCCGCAAACTTGTCTGCCGCAGCTTTGCTGCAATGTTTGCCGCAAAGTTGCAGCAAACGGTCGCCAGAAGCCTATATTTTTGGTAAGGGGGCCTGCTTCAATATTTGTAATTGTTTAAAGTTTTTTTTGGGGGGAAAGAATTTGACTTTAAAAAAAAGTGTACGTCCCATGGCAAGCTAGCAGAAAAAAAGTATCGTCCCATGGTTTGTCGCGACAACAAAAAGTACCTGTCCCATGCCATTTTGCACCGGTCCCAACCCCCCAATAAATATGGCCTGGTCGCTAGGGTATTAAACTTATTTTCAGCAATGGCATTACATTTAAACGGTGTTTAGCGGTCAATTAACGCACACCTGCATTATTGGATTTTGTTCCATTTTATCCACACACAAAAAAAAAACCAAAGCATTTGTATGAACATGTATAATTATTATATATACATATACAATTTACATGTGTATGTACAATTTAGTTACTTACGACAAACATTTTGTTCAACATGTATACGATATACCCGTAATGTTTGAGCGTAATATATACATATAGTACCCAGCCAGGAACTTCCATTCTGTCCAAAATTAACGTTGCTGCCTTGTTTGTTAGAGAATATTATCTGGAGGGGATATCTTTATTTACACTGTCCCGTTTTATTGGGATGACAATAAGGTTAGAGTGAGGTTTGGTACACCCTAGAAACTGGTTTAAACCCCAGCGTTTTTTGCCATTGGCAGTTCAAAGGCGGTAGCCCAATTGCCAACCCGTTTATGTTGAGATGTCATATCTTGCATTTTATCCATTTGTAATTGTTGTTTGTTTCTATGCGTGTTTTTTGTTGACTGTTGCCTTTGACCATGATTTACCCAGTACTAAATCACTGAATGTTGTTAAATGGTTCATCAGCACATCGTTTAGATTATTTCAAGTAGGTATAGATCTCAAACAGGAAATATTATGCCCACCTACCCCGGTTTTATTTTGGAATCTGTGAAGGCTGTATTTGATAATATTTATTTACTCTTTCCCCGTTTAACAAATATTCACACATATCTGGGTCAAAAGAGCAATCTGGAACTGATAAAGCCAAATTGAATGTTCTTATCAAAATAAAAGGTTACAAGTTTTGAATATATCACTAATAATGGGACAACATGGCTTTATATTTTTTACAATTGTAAGACACTTCAGAACTAAGTTTATTATTATTATTATTATTATTATTATTATTAATAATCAAATATTCAACATACATCGGTTAAACCATCAATATGAACACGAAAGGCCAATGACCATGTTGTTGTTTCTGAAATTCTCAGGACTGAGTGCCAAATATAAATTGTTTTATCCATTGTTTAACTAGTTTAGTGAATCATTAAACGTGGTGATATTATTTCTATCAATAAAGTGTATTCCTCGTGCAAGTATTTGGCGTTAATTAGTTATTATACTGCCACTAATGGTTACTAATATAACAAACCTCAGTTAAATAATATAATAAAAGTTATTAAACTCCACTGATATATGCACAACAGTATTCCGATTCCTAAGGAGGTGATGTAGACTGGCTAAATCCTTATGTTTGTTAATGTCTTTACTAAGTCAGACAACTCAAGCTATCATCAAATACAATGGTTTGCATTAAGTCCCCTTTGAATTATTGGCTTCAAACATAAGGACCGGTCATAGCCGTATTTCTACTCTCTAAAATGTCATGACCTAATGACCACAGGTCATGATTTGCCACTTGTTTATTGCCCCTTACCTCCACATCAGGTTCAAGTTACTGCAGCTTGTGCCATATGAAAAAATTACATTAACAGTACCGTAACAAACTCAGACATTGCAAAAGTGATGTACAGAAACTTGTTTTTGTATAATTAAGTATGAATAATGCTATTAAAAGAGCACTTTTAAATTATGAGCATATTATACCAAATCAAGTATGTGTTGTGAAGAAGTATCTTAATGGAAAGATGTTTTATTTTGTTTTCCAACAGGAATTGGGAAAATTAAACATTCGAAATTTCACAGTTTGTTTTTTAGTTACTTAGATACTAAAAAAACAAGAAAACAGTGATACAAACACAGTGTGTAGATGCTAGAATGTTTTTATTTGTAATTGTCGACAATCAAATCACATTTATCATGAAAGATTTGAGAACTATATAAACTAGTCATCATGCGACAAAATGAACATGTTTTTAATTGTGGCATCTGTGTTGTATAATTTATAATATGAATAGACATCTGAAATAGTATGTGCATTACGTGTTCTCGCCTTAATTCCATTAAGCGATTGGAAGGCTTATATTAAGAAATATTATAACGGATATTTCGACAATAAAACAGATTTTTGTTGAACGAAATGCGATAACCTGTGATAATTGCCTAATAAGTGCTTTAAATTTATAATATGCAAAGATTTTAAGCCGATATTTTTTTAGTTCATACCCCAGCCAACCCCGTTTTCGCTTCTTGTAGAATTGGTTGGATGGGGGTATGAAAGTTAATACTATGACTACGTAATGTAATGGATCACTCAATATAATGTTGTTTCATGATTAGAATGTGAGGACTGGGAAAATATCATCGTTACAATATGAAGAATTGATAAATTGTCATAGTTATCCAGAAATGTCTGGTATTTTAAGATTTATTTTGATTCAGTTTGCAAAATATAAGCATAAGTATAACCACTGGGACGACAGCCAAACTAGATGTGATGTTGCAATGAAATAATAGGTTTACCCATCACAAACAAGGGAGAAAACTCATAACCCTCCGCATGTAAATGTGGACTACGAGATAACACATTCGTATTGACAAAATACGTCGTTTTCTAAAGATATCATATTTCGTGTTTTAAATAATGAAATAATGCTGTTAAATAAATATTCTTATTGATAATTGGAAATTATTTCTGCATATTCTTGTAATTTTGTTATATTTTTAAGTTTCTTTG
Organism: Cyrtodaria siliqua; assembly: GCA_037043455.1. Classification (NCBI taxonomy): domain Eukaryota; kingdom Metazoa; phylum Mollusca; class Bivalvia; order Adapedonta; family Hiatellidae; genus Cyrtodaria; species Cyrtodaria siliqua. Next base: position 19,915 of record JAWPHD010017193.1, on the reverse strand, counting down.
ATATCTTTACATTTTAATAATGCAAATGTTCCTGTGTACGTCGCTACATAACTTCTATCATTGTGATATAAACACACCACTTATCTCTTAGCATAAGTTATACATAATTATGAAATATTTTGTTCACGTTCGTAGTAATAGAATCATCTGACTGTCTTTGATATCCCTCTAGAAAAGTCTAAGTTGTAACTTAAAGTGAAGCATATGAGGGCGGCGTTTTACTTTGAAATATACGCAGAAACAATACCAATTTATCTGTGGTTTTACTACGTACTACTATTACATATTCACACATATGTGATAGAACTTATTCGAATGTGTGATTTCAACAATTCAGTATCATGTATTCAGAATTGTAAGAGTGATATCACATCTTCAAACATGTGATATCAAGTATTGGAATATGTGAAAGCGCCTATTTTAAAAGGAAATATTGCTTATTTGAATGTTTGGTATTATACATTCAAAATGAATATATCATATATCCTATTCGAAAACGTGTATTCTCACGTATTCATTTTGTAACGTGATTGAGTAAAACAGAACGATGCCCGATAAACTAAAATTGGAGTGATGGGGTGGGGGAAGTGGTAATTAGGAAAAAAGTATTTGGGAGCGTTTTTTATGACTGATTTGTCTTAAGAAGTGGGGTCTTTTTCGTCAAAAGTAGCCTTGCATAGGTAAAAGATGGGGATAACAAAATATTTAAGGAGGATGGGTCGGTGAATACTGGTAAAAGGATTTATGGTTCTTGATAAGTGATTATATAGTGATGGTGCCGGAGAGTGCTAGAGCGGTGGACTTGTAAACGGGGGTACAATGTCCAAGCCTCCTTCAAGACACCAGGTAGTCCAGTGTTTATCCTCGGAGCACGTTAAAGAGTCCGAATGTTATCATTGGTAAGAGTTAAGCAGGGTTCCTGAATCCCCAAGTATTTTTCTCATTTTTCTCGGGTGGCTTTGTATGGCTGACTGTGTTCTGTGAATGCTACGTTTCCTGTTTGACATTTATACCTACTTGAAATAATATAAATAATGCGTTGATGAGCCATTTAACAACACTCAATGATTTTATAGTGAGGCAATCTCCAAAAATTGCATGCTTTAAGTAAAAGAGACCCAAAGCCGGTTGGGTGAATCACGCGGATAAACTTGATGGTGGTGTAGGTGGGCTCTTGATAAGTGGTTTATTTAGTAGTGTCTTTGTCAAAAAAATAGCCAACCTTAGGTAAAAAGTGGTAAATGGTGTTGTTGCTTTTTGGTGGGAGGATAAAACAAATGGTTTGGATACGTGATTTTTCCCAGATGAGGCGGGATATTTTGTCACAAATAAGCTACCCTTTGTAAAAGAGGTGGTGATAATACAGTTTTCAAGGAGGGTGGGATAGGGAATCCCAAGAAAGTACTCGATATTCGAGGTGTGTGTGCATGTGTGCGTGTGCGTGAGTGTGGCAGCAGTGGAATCTCAAGAACAAACTTGAGGTTGAGGGTTGTTGGTGGCTCTTGATAAGTGATTTTGCCAGGTGGATATTTGTCAAAAGTAGTTTACTTTGATAAAAAAGGGAGAAGAAAAATGTACTTTTAGAGAGCACTTGGAAATGATGTTGTTGTTTGTTTTGAAAAAGGGCTGCGCATTCTCATTAGTAGTGGCTTTGTTTGGGGGTAAAATGAAAGCTAGGAAAGGGAGGTATGAAGGAAAAAACGTGGTGGGAGGGCTGAGACGTACTTGATACAATAAAAGACAGGAACAGATGGGGTAAAGAAGAAAAACGACTTCTGGTTGAGGTACTTGTTTTCAGAATGGTGTAGAATTCCTTAGATAACTTTAAGGGTGTTCCACGGAACACTTTTGTCGCCTGCCGTTTGCTTATTTCAGCAATACAATCTAACTAAAAAATTGAAGACAAGGGATGCTATCCTTTATGAATTATAGACCTTTTTTTAAAGTGTTAAAGTTTAGAGTCAGATTTATTGGTTGTGGATATCAATAGCCTGTGTGGTAAGATGAATACGTGTGTGAAGTTTCATGAACATAGGTCAAATACTTCTTAAGTTAAGGCCAATTATGAGCTTGGCTAGTGTGCAGGTTAAAGTTTCATGAAAGGGGGAATAAATCTTTCAAAATGAAAGTCAGAGTTATTGGACATGTATAACAGCATTCCTTGGGTTAAGATGAAGATTTGTGTGAAGTGTCATGAACATGTTAAATACTTGTTAAGTTATGGCCGAGGTTAAGGTTGCAGGTTAAAGTGTGCAGGACGATGACGGACGACGGACAAAGTGATCCCTAAGTGTCTGCCATGCTATGCAAGCGACACAAAAAAGAGACAGGGAGGTTAATAAAAGTCCGGAGACTGTGGTGATGGTGTGGGCGTTGGTAATTAATTTCGGAGGTAATTATCTTGATAGGCGTAGTGGTATGAGTCTGTGTGCGAGTAACTTTAACTTTCCAGGTTCAAAGGGGGCGGGTTGTAAATTTGATTTAAAAATCATTCCTTAGTGAAGCCTAGGTATACAATCTAGAACAGATCATTGCGATGTGGTGGTCCGAATTATTAATTATGTGACCAACATCAAACTGTGGCACCAGTAAACTCTAGAAAAATAGATAAAAAAGTCAAACAAGAAATATAGCATGCAATGACAATCACGCAGATATACAAAGAACAATTACAAATGAACAAAACGCAACATATGTCATCACAAACAATGAAGGGACTGAAATAGGGCTACCGCCTTAGAACGGTCAGTGGCAAAAATGGGCGCTGGGGTTTAAACCATATGTATATTTGTTTCATGTAAAACATATACAGTTTTTCAATATGGATGCATTATTGTCCATATTTACATGAAAGAGGGTGAGGAGTTATCTCTCCTGTTTTCTATGGTATGGCCCAGAGTGCAACTTCAGTACTATCATTCATTCGATTGGAGATCGCTGAGCCCGAAACTTATATTTAGATATCGGTGGTACATTTCAAATGTTTTTGTTTTCTTACTTAAATTCGGCCGATAAAGGCACTTGGTATTGTTTAACCATCCATAGGATATGTTGTCTGCTTTTTAATTTAGTCTGTTGACTGTTACTTGTGATGCGCAGGCTTCATTACCGCTGCTCCCAACTAAATTCCATTTTGATTATTTCGCTCTTCGGGGCATATTATTTTGTTAGATACTTGGACCATACGCCGCTGGACATGAAATAATGACAGTAAATATTGCATTTCCACTGCCATATGCATGCCATCTTCGGGATGGTTAAAATTCTGTACTAATGATTTTATGAACTGAGTTCTGCTCAACCCGGGGCTAGGGGTCGTAAACGGTACAAGCATATTTCACTACCGTTCAATCAAACCGAGACTGCAATATTTCGTATTTATCGTGTTCGGTAGTTTCCAAAGGTCCGCTCTCATACTCTTTTTCTACATCACCCCTGTTTATTATTAACTAGGGCCATTGAACTTCCAAATAAAATAACATGTGTCCTTTAGAAATTTAGGTGAATAAAAATCATAAAACTGTCATCTCATATCCCAGACTAAGACATGCCATTTAAGTATTTGTAGATTTAAAGTCGTAAACATCATTTATCTACAGTTCTACATCTTAGTCACTATTTCATAATACTCATCCTTTGTCGATTCACTAATGAAGGCAGGTATTTCATTTCCTTCGTTATGTTTACATTTGTTTATACCATTATCACTTAAAGACCCTGAATTGTTAGTGTTTGTATCTAATTCCTCCATTTGTGTGGCAAATTGCATATGCCTATAGTACAAGATAAAGTTGCTTACAAGCGCTGGTACCGTAAACCCTATCACAAGTACTCCACACATTGCACACAGAGAACCAACAATTTTCCCACCGGTCGTTTCTGGGTAAATATCACCATAGCCCACCGTTGTCATAGTGATCAGTGCCCACCAAAATCCATCCGGAATACTTTTAAACTTTCCTTTTTTCTCAACGACATAGATAAGCGAAGAGAAAATTAATATTCCCAATGCCATAAACCAGACCAGCAACATCAGTTCCCCGACACTTGCTTTCAGCGTAAACAAAAGAATCCATAAACCCGACGAGTGCCGTACGAGGCGAAATATTCGAAGAATCCGAAGTACTCTCACCATTGTCACATAACTTACGGCGCTACCATCAGATTCGGAATCCAGCTTAAAATGAATAATGAGGTCGGCAATGTCTGCTATAATTGCAAGTAGGTCAATCATTGCCAGGAATGTTTTTGCGTATTTGAGTTTATTCGGTGCAAATACGAATCTAACGATATATTCTAAGGTAAAGTAAACAAGACAGGTAATGTCAATAGCGAACAGCATTGGGTGTTTCGATTTCTTTTGTCCATCGTCTGGTTCTGTGCTGCTTGCAGCTCCATCACGTGTCGACGTTCCATCAGATCCGTTCAAACGCACAGTTGATGTAGGAACTGAGGTTACAATTCCTAGGAGGTCATTACTATTTGTATGAGCACTTTCTTCTTTAACATACTCGAACAGTTCGGTTGTTTCGGCAAGGAACGAAAAAAATGATAAAACCACGAACAATAGCGAAGTGATTTCAAAAATCTGAAATGACACAAAAAATTGGTACGTTACTGCTGAAATTTAAAGATATACGTTGGTGTAATTTAAAAAATAAGTTTTCATCTAAATTCGTATCAATTTCATCAACTCCCAGCACCCAACAATCTAAAAACAATCTCTTTTTTCAGGCACGTATTTATTACACTTCCCAGCATGCTACCGTTTGCATAATTCTTTGTTACTTATTTATGTTTGACATCGATTGGGGGATACAGGTAAGTTCTACTCAACCTGTTGCTAGAGGGAGAGAAAGGTAGTAAGCATGTTTCACTACCGTTCAGAACAGTCTCAGTCAAACCAAGACTGCAATATTATTATTTGTTATATGTTTTGTGTTCGGCCATTTCCAAATTCCCCTTTTATACTCGTCCAACTTCTATTAATCACTCTCGATGGCTGCCTGGTTAGAACCAGTGATATGAAATGTGGATTAAATACCTTGCTCAAGGATAAATAACACGCATGACTCATGAAACCCGTTATAACACGAATAATACTATGTTGATAATAAATAACACGCATCACTCTTGAAACACCTTATAACACGAATAATACTATGTTGATAATAAATAACACGCATCACTCTTGAAACCCCTTATAACACGAATAATACTATGTTGATAATAAATAACACGCATCACTCTTGAAACCCCTTATAACACGAATAATACTATGATGATAATAAATAACACGCATGACTCTTGAAACCCCTTATAACACGAATAATACTATGATGATAATAAATAACACGCATCACTCTTGCAACCCCTTATAAAACGAATAATACTATGATGATAATAAATAACACGCATCACTCTTGAAACCCCTTATAACACGAATAATACTTGTTGATAATAAATAACACGCATCACTCTTGAAACCTCTTATAACACGAATAATACTATGTTGATAATAAATAACACGCATCACGCTTGAAACACCTTATAACACGAATAATACTATGTTGATAATAAATAACACGCATCACACTTGAAACCCCTTATAACACGAATAATACTATGTTGATAATAAATAACACGCATCACTCTTGAAACCCCTTATAACACGAATACACGCATCACTCTTGAAACCCTTATTACACGAATAATACTATGTTGATAATAAATAACACGCATCACTCTTGAAACCCCTTATAACACGAATAATACTATGTTGATAATAAATAACACGCATCACTCTTGAAAGCCCTTATAACACGAACAATATTATGTTGATTATAAATAACACGCATGACTCTTGAAACCCCTTATAACACGAATAATACTATGATGATAATAAATGACACGCATCACTCTTCAAACCCCTTATAACACGAATAATACTATGTTGATAATAAATAACACGCATCACTCTTGAAACCCCTTATAACACGAATAATACTATGTTGATAATAAATAAGACGCATCACACTTGAAACCCCTTATAACACGAATAATACTATGTTGATAATAAATAACACGCATCACTCTTGAAACTCCTTTTAACACAAATAATACTATGTTGATAATAAAAAACACGCATCACTCTTGAAACCCCTTATAACACGAATACACGCATCACTCTTGAAACCCTTATAACACGAATAATACTATGTTGATAATAAATAACACGCATCACTCTTGAAACCCCTTATAACACGAATCACTATTGAAACCCCTTATAACACGAATAATACTATGTTGATAATAAATAACACGCATCACTCTTGAAACACCTTATAACACGAATACACGCATGACTCTTGAAACCCCTTATAACACGAATAATACTATGTTGATAATAAATAAGACGCATGACTCTTGAAACCCCTTATAACACGAATAATACTATGTTGATAATAAATAACACGCATCACTCTTGAAACCCCTTATAACATGAATACACGCATCACTCTTGAAACCCCTTATAACACGAATAATACTATGTTGATAATAAATAACACGCATCACTCTTGAAACCCCTTATAACATGAATACACGCATCACTCTTGAAACCCCTTATAACACGAATAAGACTATGTTGATAATAAATAACACGCATCACACTTGAAACCCCTTATAACACGAATAATACAATGTTGATAATAAATAACACGCACGACTCCTGAAACCCCATATAACACAAATAATACTATGTTGATAATAAATAACACGCATCACTCTTGAAACCCCTTATAACACGAATAATACTATGATGATAATAAATAACACGCATGACTCTTAAAACCCCTTATAACACGAATAATACTATGATGATAATAAATAACACGCATCACTCTTGCAACCCCTTATAAAACGAATAATACTATGATGATAATAAATAACACGCATCACTCTTGAAACCCCTTATAACACGAATAATACTTGTTGATAATAAATAACACGCATCACTCTTGAAACCTCTTATAACACGAATAATACTATGTTGATAATAAATAACACGCATCACGCTTGAAACACCTTATAACACGAATAATACTATGTTGATAATAAATAACACGCATCACACTTGAAACCCCTTATAACACGAATAATACTATGTTGATAATAAATAACACGCATCACTCTTGAAACCCCTTATAACACGAATACACGCATCACTCTTGAAACCCTTATTACACGAATAATACTATGTTGATAATAAATAACACGCATCACTCTTGAAACCCCTTATAACACGAATAATACTATGTTGATAATAAATAACACGCATCACTCTTGAAAGCCCTTATAACACGAACAATATTATGTTGATTATAAATAACACGCATGACTCTTGAAACCCCTTATAACACGAATAATACTATGATGATAATAAATGACACGCATCACTCTTCAAACCCCTTATAACACGAATAATACTATGTTGATAATAAATAACACGCATCACTCTTGAAACCCCTTATAACACGAATAATACTATGTTGATAATAAATAAGACGCATCACACTTGAAACCCCTTATAACACGAATAATACTATGTTGATAATAAATAACACGCATCACTCTTGAAACTCCTTTTAACACAAATAATACTATGTTGATAATAAAAAACACGCATCACTCTTGAAACCCCTTATAACACGAATACACGCATCACTCTTGAAACCCTTATAACACGAATAATACTATGTTGATAATAAATAACACGCATCACTCTTGAAACCCCTTATAACACGAATCACTATTGAAACCCCTTATAACACGAATAATACTATGTTGATAATAAATAACACGCATCACTCTTGAAACACCTTATAACACGAATACACGCATGACTCTTGAAACCCCTTATAACACGAATAATACTATGTTGATAATAAATAAGACGCATGACTCTTGAAACCCTTATAACACGAATAATACTATGTTGATAATAAATAACACGCATCACTCTTGAAACCCCTTATAACATGAATACACGCATCACTCTGAAACCCCTTATAACACGAATAATACTATGTTGATAATAAATAACACGCATCACTCTTGAAACCCCTTATAACATGAATACACGCATCACTCTTGAAACCCCTTATAACACGAATAAGACTATGTTGATAATAAATAACACGCATCACACTTGAAACCCCTTATAACACGAATAATACAATGTTGATAATAAATAACACGCACGACTCCTGAAACCCCATATAACACAAATAATACTATGTTGATAATAAATAACACGCATCACTCTTGAAACCCCTTATAACACGAATAATACTATGATGATAATAAATAACACGCATGACTCTTAAAACCCCTTATAACACGAATAATACTATGATGATAATAAATAACACGCATCACTCTTGCAACCCCTTATAAAACGAATAATACTATGATGATAATAAATAACACGCATCACTCTTGAAACCCCTTATAACACGAATAATACTTGTTGATAATAAATAACACGCATCACTCTTGAAACCTCTTATAACACGAATAATACTATGTTGATAATAAATAACACGCATCACGCTTGAAACACCTTATAACACGAATAATACTATGTTGATAATAAATAACACGCATCACACTTGAAACCCCTTATAACACGAATAATACTATGTTGATAATAAATAACACGCATCACTCTTGAAACCCCTTATAACACGAATACACGCATCACTCTTGAAACCCTTATTACACGAATAATACTATGTTGATAATAAATAACACGCATCACTCTTGAAACCCCTTATAACACGAATAATACTATGTTGATAATAAATAACACGCATCACTCTTGAAAGCCCTTATAACACGAATAATATTATGTTGATTATAAATAACACGCATGACTCTTGAAACCCCTTATAACACGAATAATACTATGATGATAATAAATGACACGCATCACTCTTCAAACCCCTTATAACACGAATAATACTATGTTGATAATAAATAACACGCATCACTCTTGAAACCCCTTATAACACGAATAATACTATGTTGATAATAAATAAGACGCATCACACTTGAAACCCCTTATAACACGAATAATACTATGTTGATAATAAATAACACGCATCACTCTTGAAACTCCTTTTAACACAAATAATACTATGTTGATAATAAAAAACACGCATCACTCTTGAAACCCCTTATAACACGAATACACGCATCACTCTTGAAACCCTTATAACACGAATAATACTATGTTGATAATAAATAACACGCATCACTCTTGAAACCCCTTATAACACGAATCACTATTGAAACCCCTTATAACACGAATAATACTATGTTGATAATAAATAACACGCATCACTCTTGAAACACCTTATAACACGAATACACGCATGACTCTTGAAACCCCTTATAACACGAATAATACTATGTTGATAATAAATAAGACGCATGACTCTTGAAACCCCTTATAACACGAATAATACTATGTTGATAATAAATAACACGCATCACTCTTGAAACCCCTTATAACATGAATACACGCATCACTCTTGAAACCCCTTATAACACGAATAATACTATGTTGATAATAAATAACACGCATCACTCTTGAAACCCCTTATAACATGAATACACGCATCACTCTTGAAACCCCTTATAACACGAATAAGACTATGTTGATAATAAATAACACGCATCACACTTGAAACCCCTTATAACACGAATAATACAATGTTGATAATAAATAACACGCACGACTCCTGAAACCCCATATAACACAAATAATACTATGTTGATAATAAATAACACGCATCACTCTTGAAACCCCTTATAACACGAATACACGCATCACTCTTGAAACCCCTTATAACACGAATAATACTATGTTGATAATAAATAACACGCATCACACTTGAAACCCCTTATAACACGAATAATACTATGTTGATAATAAATAACACGCATGACACTTGAAACCCCTATAACACGAATACACGCATCACTCTTGAAACCCTTATAACACGAATACACGCATCACTCTTGAAACCCCTTATAACACGAATAATTCTATGTTGATAATAAATAACACGCATGACTCTTGAAACACCTTATAACACGAATAAGACTATGTTGATAATAAATAACACGCATCACACTTGAAACCCCTTATAACACGAATAATACTATGTTGATAATAAATAACACGCATCACTCTTGAAACCCCTGATAACACGAATAATACTGTGTTGATAATAAATAACACGCATCACTCCTGAAACCCCTTATAACACAAATAATACTATGTTGATAATAAATAACACGCATCACTCTTGAAACCCCTTATAACACGAATACACCCATCACTCTTGAAACCCCTTATAACACGAATAATACTATGTTGATAATAAATAACACGCATCACACTTGAAACCCCTTATAACACGAATAATACTATGTTGATAATAAATAACACGCATCACTCTTGAAACCCCTTATAACACAAATAATACTATGTTGATAATAAATAACATGCATCACTCGTGAAACCCCTTATAACACGAATAATACTATGTTGATAATAAATAACACGCATGACTCTTGAAACACGTATAACACGAATAATAATATGTTGATAATAAATAACACGCGTCACACTTGAAACCCCTTATAACACGAATACACGCATCACTCTTGAAACCCCTTATAACACGAATAATACTATGTTGATAATAAATAACATGCATCACACTTGAAACCCCTTATAACACGAATACACGCATCACTCTTGAAACCCCTTATAACACGAATAATAATATGTTGATAATAAATAACACGCATCACTCTTGAAACCCCTTATAACATGAATAATACTATGTTGATAATAAATAACACGCATCACACTTGAAACACCTTATAACATGAATAATACTATGTTGATAATAAATAACACGCATCACACTTGAAACCCCTTATAACACGAATAATATTATGTTGATAATAAATAACACGCATGACTCTTGAAACCCCTTATAACACGAATAATACTATGATGATAATAAATGACACGCATCACTCTTCAAACCCCTTATAACACGAATAATACTATGTTGATAATAAATAACACGCATCACTCTTGAAACCCCTTATAACACGAATAATACTATGTTGATAATAAATAAGACGCATCACACTTGAAACCCCTTATAACACGAATAATACTATGTTGATAATAAATAACACGCATCACACTTGAAACCCCTTTTAACACGAATAATACTATGTTGATAATAAATAACACGCATCACTCTTGAAACCCCTTATAACACGAATACACGCATCACTCTTGAAACCCTTATAACACGAATAATACTATGATGATAATAAATGACACGCATCACTCTTCAAACCCCTTATAACACGAATAATACTATGTTGATAATAAATAACACGCATCACTCTTGAAACCCCTTATAACACGAATAATACTATGTTGATAATAAATAAGACGCATCACACTTGAAACCCCTTATAACACGAATAATACTATGTTGATAATAAATAACACGCATCACTCTTGAAACTCCTTTTAACACAAATAATACTATGTTGATAATAAAAAACACGCATCACTCTTGAAACCCCTTATAACACGAATACACGCATCACTCTTGAAACCCTTATAACACGAATAATACTATGTTGATAATAAATAACACGCATCACTCTTGAAACCCCTTATAACACGAATCACTATTGAAACCCCTTATAACACGAATAATACTATGTTGATAATAAATAACACGCATCACTCTTGAAACACCTTATAACACGAATACACGCATGACTCTTGAAACCCCTTATAACACGAATAATACTATGTTGATAATAAATAAGACGCATGACTCTTGAAACCCCTTATAACACAAATAATACTATGTTGATAATAAATAACACGCATCACTCTTGAAACCCCTTATAACATGAATACACGCATCACTCTTGAAACCCCTTATAACACGAATAATACTATGTTGATAATAAATAACACGCATCACTCTTGAAACCCCTTATAACATGAATACACGCATCACTCTTGAAACCCCTTATAACACGAATAAGACTATGTTGATAATAAATAACACGCATCACACTTGAAACCCCTTATAACACGAATAATACAATGTTGATAATAAATAACACGCACGACTCCTGAAACCCCTTATAACACAAATAATACTATGTTGATAATAAATAACACGCATCACTCTTGAAACCCCTTATAACACGAATACACGCATCACTCTTGAAACCCCTTATAACACGAATAATACTATGTTGATAATAAATAACACGCATCACACTTGAAACCCCTTATAACACGAATAATACTATGTTGATAATAAATAACACGCATGACACTTGAAACCCCTATAACACGAATACACGCATCACTCTTGAAACCCTTATAACACGAATACACGCATCACTCTTGAAACCCCTTATAACACGAATAATTCTATGTTGATAATAAATAACACGCATGACTCTTGAAACACCTTATAACACGAATAAGACTATGTTGATAATAAATAACACGCATCACACTTGAAACCCCTTATAACACGAATAATACTATGTTGATAATAAATAACACGCATCACTCTTGAAACCCCTGATAACACGAATAATACTGTGTTGATAATAAATAACACGCATCACTCCTGAAACCCCTTATAACACAAATAATACTATGTTGATAATAAATAACACGCATCACTCTTGAAACCCCTTATAACACGAATACACGCATCACTCTTGAAACCCCTTATAACACGAATAATACTATGTTGATAATAAATAACACGCATCACACTTGAAACCCCTTATAACACGAATAATACTATGTTGATAATAAATAACACGCATCACTCTTGAAACCCCTTATAACACAAATAATACTATGTTGATAATAAATAACATGCATCACTCGTGAAACCCCTTATAACACGAATAATACTATGTTGATAATAAATAACACGCATGACTCTTGAAACACGTATAACACGAATAATAATATGTTGATAATAAATAACACGCGTCACACTTGAAACCCCTTATAACACGAATACACGCATCACTCTTGAAACCCCTTATAACACGAATAATACTATGTTGATAATAAATAACATGCATCACACTTGAAACCCCTTATAACACGAATACACGCATCACTCTTGAAACCCCTTATAACACGAATAATAATATGTTGATAATAAATAACACGCATCACTCTTGAAACCCCTTATAACATGAATAATACTATGTTGATAATAAATAACACGCATCACACTTGAAACACCTTATAACATGAATAATACTATGTTGATAGTAAATAACACGCATCACACTTGAAACCCCTTATAACACGAATAATATTATGTTGATAATAAATAACACGCATGACTCTTGAAACCCCTTATAACACGAATAATACTATGATGATAATAAATGACACGCATCACTCTTCAAACCCCTTATAACACGAATAATACTATGTTGATAATAAATAACACGCATCACTCTTGAAACCCCTTATAACACGAATAATACTATGTTGATAATAAATAAGACGCATCACACTTGAAACCCCTTATAACACGAATAATACTATGTTGATAATAAATAACACGCATCACACTTGAAACCCCTTTTAACACGAATAATACTATGTTGATAATAAATAACACGCATCACACTTGAAACCCCTTATAACACGAATAATACTATGTTGATAATAAATAACACGCATCACTCTTGAAACCCCTTATACCACGAATAATACTATGTTGATAATAAATAACACGCACGACTCCTGAAACCCCTTATAACACAAATAATACTATGTTGATAATAAATAACACGCATCACTCTTGAAACCCCTTATAACACGAATACACGCATCACTCTTGAAACCCCTTATAACACGAATAATACTATGTTGATAATAAATAACACGCATCACACTTGAAACCCCTTATAACACGAATAATACTATGTTGATAATAAATAACACGCATGACTCTTGAAACCCCTTATAACACAAATAATACTATGTTGATAATAAATAACACGCATCACTCTTGAAACCCCTTATAACATGAATACACGCATCACTCTTGAAACCCCTTATAACACAAATAATACTATGTTGATAATGAATAACACGCATGACTCTTGAAACCCCTTATAACACGAATAAGACTATGTTGATAATAAATAACACGCATCACACTTGAAACCCCTTATAACACGAATAATACTATGTTGATAATAAATAACACACATCACTCTTGAAACCCCTTATACCACGAATAATACTATGTTGATAATAAATAACACGCACGACTCCTGAAACCCCTTATAACACAAATAATACTATGTTGATAATAAATAACACGCATCACTCTTGAAACCCCTTATAACACGAATACACGCATCACTCTTGAAACCCCTTATAACACGAATAATACTATGTTGATAATAAATAACACGCATCACACTTGAAACCCCTTATAACACGAATAATACTATGTTGATAATAAATAACACGCATGACACTTGAAACACCTATAACACGAATACACGCATCACTCTTGAAACCCTTATAACACAAATACACGCATCACTCTTGAAACCCCTTATAACACGAATAATTCTATGTTGATAATAAATAACACGCATCACACTTGAAACCCCTTATAACACGAATAATACTATGTTGATAATAAATAACACGCATCACTCTTGAAACCCCTGATAACACGAATAATACTATGTTGATAATAAATAACACGCACGACTCCTGAAACCCCTTATAACACAAATAATACTATGTTGATAATAAATAACACGCATCACTCTTGAAACCCCTTATAACACGAATACACGCATCACTCTTGAAACCCCTTATAACACGAATAATACTATGTTGATAATAAATAACACGCATCACACTTGAAACCCTTATAACACGAATAAGACTATGTTGATAATAAATAACACGCATCACTCTTGAAACCCCTTATAACACAAATAATACTATGTTGATAATAAATAACATGCATCACTCGTGAAACCCCTTATAACACGAATAATACTATGTTGATAATAAATAACACGCATGACTCTTGAAACACGTATAACACGAATAATAATATGTTGATAATAAATAACACGCGTCACACTTGAAACCCCTTATAACACGAATACACGCATCACTCTTGAAACCCCTTATAACACGAATAATACTATGTTGATAATAAATAACACGCATCACACTTGAAACCCCTTATAACATGAATACACGCATCACTCTTGGAACCCCTTATAACACGAATAATAATATGTTGATAATAAATAACACGCATTACTCTTGAAACCCCTTATAACACGAATAATAATATGTTGATAATAAATAACACGCATCACATATGAAACCACTTATAACACGAATACACGCATCACTCTTGAACCCCCTTATAACACGAATAATACTATGTTGATAATAAATAACACGCATCACTTTTGAAACCCCTTATAAAACGAATACACGCATCACTCTTGAAACCCCTTATAACACGAATAATACTATGTTGATAATAAATAACACGCATGACTCTTGAAACACCTTATAACACAAATAATACTATGTTGATAATAAATAACACGCATCACTATTGAACCCCCCCTTATAACATGAATACACGCATCACTCTTGAAACCCCTTATAACACAAATAATACTATGTTGATAATGAATAACACGCATGACTCTTGAAACCCCTTATAACACGAATAAGACTATGTTGATAATAAATAACACGCATCACACTTGAAACCCCTTATAACACGAATAATACTATGTTGATAATAAATAACACGCATCACTCTTGAAACCCCTTATACCACGAATAATACTATGTTGATAATAAATAACACGCACGACTCCTGAAACCCCTTATAACACAAATAATACTATGTTGATAATAAATAACACGCATCACTCTTGAAACCCCTTATAACACGAATACACGCATCACTCTTGAAACCCCTTATAACACGAATAATACTATGTTGATAATAAATAACACGCATCACACTTGAAACCCCTTATAACACGAATAATACTATGTTGATAATAAATAACACGCATGACACTTGAAACACCTATAACACGAATACACGCATCACTCTTGAAACCCTTATAACACAAATACACGCATCACTCTTGAAACCCCTTATAACACGAATAATTCTATGTTGATAATAAATAACACGCATCACACTTGAAACCCCTTATAACACGAATAATACTATGTTGATAATAAATAACACGCATCACTCTTGAAACCCCTGATAACACGAATAATACTATGTTGATAATAAATAACACGCACGACTCCTGAAACCCCTTATAACACAAATAATACTATGTTGATAATAAATAACACGCATCACTCTTGAAACCCCTTATAACACGAATACACGCATCACACTTGAAACCCCTTATAACACGAATAATACTATGTTGATAATAAATAACACGCATCACACTTGAAACCCCTTATAACACGAATAAGACTATGTTGATAATAAATAACACGCATCACTCTTGAAACCCCTTATAACACAAATAATACTATGTTGATAATAAATAACATGCATCACTCGTGAAACCCCTTATAACACGAATAATACTATGTTGATAATAAATAACACGCATGACTCTTGAAACACGTATAACACGAATAATAATATGTTGATAATAAATAACACGCGTCACACTTGAAACCCCTTATAACACGAATACACGCATCACTCTTGAAACCCCTTATAACACGAATACTACTATGTTGATAATAAATAACACGCATCACACTTGAAACCCCTTATAACACGAATACACGCATCACTCTTGGAACCCCTTATAACACGAATAATAATATGTTCATAATAAATAACACGCATTACTCTTGAAACCCCTTATAACACGAATAATAATATGTTGATAATAAATAACACGCATCACATATGAAACCACTTATAACACGAATACACGCATCACTCTTGAACCCCCTTATAACATGAATAATACTATGTTGATAATAAATAACACACATCACTTTTGAAACCCCTTATAAAACGAATACACGCATCACTCTTGAAACCCCTTATAACACGAATAATACTATGTTGATAATAAATAACACGCATCACTCTTGAAACCCCTTATAACACGAATAATAATATGTTGATAATAAATAACACGCATCACACTTGAAACCCCTTATAACACGAATACACGCATCACTCTTGAAACCCCTTATAACACGAATAAGACTATGTTGATAATAAATAACACGCATCACACTTGAAACCCCTTATAACACGAATAATACAATGTTGATAATAAATAACACGCACGACTCCTGAAACCCCATATAACACAAATAATACTATGTTGATAATAAATAACACGCATCACTCTTGAAACCCCTTATAACACGAATACACGCATCACTCTTGAAACCCCTTATAACACGAATAATACTATGTTGATAATAAATAACACGCATCACACTTGAAACCCCTTATAACACGAATAATACTATGTTGATAATAAATAACACGCATGACACTTGAAACCCCTATAACACGAATACACGCATCACTCTTGAAACCCTTATAACACGAATACACGCATCACTCTTGAAACCCCTTATAACACGAATAATTCTATGTTGATAATAAATAACACGCATGACTCTTGAAACACCTTATAACACGAATAAGACTATGTTGATAATAAATAACACGCATCACACTTGAAACCCCTTATAACACGAATAATACTATGTTGATAATAAATAACACGCATCACTCTTGAAACCCCTGATAACACGAATAATACTGTGTTGATAATAAATAACACGCATCACTCCTGAAACCCCTTATAACACAAATAATACTATGTTGATAATAAATAACACGCATCACTCTTGAAACCCCTTATAACACGAATACACGCATCACTCTTGAAACCCCTTATAACACGAATAATACTATGTTGATAATAAATAACACGCATCACACTTGAAACCCCTTATAACACGAATAATACTATGTTGATAATAAATAACACGCATCACTCTTGAAACCCCTTATAACACAAATAATACTATGTTGATAATAAATAACATGCATCACTCGTGAAACCCCTTATAACACGAATAATACTATGTTGATAATAAATAACACGCATGACTCTTGAAACACGTATAACACGAATAATAATATGTTGATAATAAATAACACGCGTCACACTTGAAACCCCTTATAACACGAATACACGCATCACTCTTGAAACCCCTTATAACACGAATAATACTATGTTGATAATAAATAACATGCATCACACTTGAAACCCCTTATAACACGAATACACGCATCACTCTTGAAACCCCTTATAACACGAATAATAATATGTTGATAATAAATAACACGCATCACTCTTGAAACCCCTTATAACATGAATAATACTATGTTGATAATAAATAACACGCATCACACTTGAAAACACCTTATAACATGAATAATACTATGTTGATAATAAATAACACGCATCACACTTGAAACCCCTTATAACACGAATAATATTATGTTGATAATAAATAACACGCATGACTCTTGAAACCCCTTATAACACGAATAATACTATGATGATAATAAATGACACGCATCACTCTTCAAACCCCTTATAACACGAATAATACTATGTTGATAATAAATAACACGCATCACTCTTGAAACCCCTTATAACACGAATAATACTATGTTGATAATAAATAAGACGCATCACACTTGAAACCCCTTATAACACGAATAATACTATGTTGATAATAAATAACACGCATCACACTTGAAACCCCTTTTAACACGAATAATACTATGTTGATAATAAATAACACGCATCACACTTGAAACCTCTTATAACACGAATAATACTATGTTGATAATAAATAACACGCATCACTCTTGAACCCCTTATACCACGAATAATACTATGTTGATAATAAATAACACGCACGACTCCTGAAACCCCTTATAACACAAATAATACTATGTTGATAATAAATAACACGCATCACTCTTGAAACCCCTTATAACACGAATACACGCATCACTCTTGAAACCCCTTATAACACGAATAATACTATGTTGATAATAAATAACACGCATCACACTTGAAACCCCTTATAACACGAATAATACTATGTTGATAATAAATAACACGCATGACTCTTGAAACCCCTTATAACACAAATAATACTATGTTGATAATAAATAACACGCATCACTCTTGAAACCCCTTATAACATGAATACACGCATCACTCTTGAAACCCCTTATAACACAAATAATACTATGTTGATAATGAATAACACGCATGACTCTTGAAACCCCTTATAACACGAATAAGACTATGTTGATAATAAATAACACGCATCACACTTGAAACCCCTTATAACACGAATAATACTATGTTGATAATAAATAACACGCATCACTCTTGAAACCCCTTATACCACGAATAATACTATGTTGATAATAAATAACACGCACGACTCCTGAAACCCCTTATAACACAAATAATACTATGTTGATAATAAATAACACGCATCACTCTTGAAACCCCTTATAACACGAATACACGCATCACTCTTGAAACCCCTTATAACACGAATAATACTATGTTGATAATAAATAACACGCATCACACTTGAAACCCCTTATAACACGAATAATACTAT